>LPNX010592605.1:0-57292 GCA_001517045.1 Pseudotsuga menziesii | reverse complement strand
TACATGCGTCAAATTAGGAAAGCAGGATTAAAACAAATGGACGGTCGAGATTAAACCTAGCGGGATGCGGTTTCATAACGAGATATTGCAAATATTTTTTTCATTCCGCATCTCGCAATCCGGATTGCGGGAGCTTGATATTTATTATTTGCAAGAATTTTCGTTGCACAATTTGCATCCCAAAATTTTCCGTTGCGGGATTTGGGAGAAATTTGGTAAGTATTATGTGTCATCTCACTAATCTTTCCCGAAACCCGCATCCCGCATTTTTTGTTGCGGGATGGGTTTTACAATTGGTAAATAAATTGTAAAAGACCATATTTTTTACACACGTCAAATTAGGAAAGCAGGATCACAACAAATGGATGGTCGAGATTAAACCTAGCACGATGCGGTTTCATAACGAGATATTACAAATATAATTTCATTCCACATCCTGATTCCCGCTTTTTATTTTATTATCAATTTTTATTGTTTTATATAAATTTAAAACTTAATAATAAATTTCAACTATAGAACTCAAGCTTGTTTAAAAAATGATAACAAAGCTTTGGTGTTTGGCATTTATTTTCTATGTTTTAAGAGTTTTTTAGTTATTTCATTTTTAATGCTCAATGAAAAACATTTTAGGTTATGATCAATTTGTCATATTAATTAGAAAATATGGTTTTAAAATTGTTTTAAAACAATATTTTAAAAAGAAAAAAAAATACTATGTCCTCCTCCCAATTTTCATCATAAGGAAATTTGTGTCTATATACCTATCTTAACTTCATATTATTCATTCATGTTCAAGTACAAATGAAACCCTAACCCAAATACGGATTGCGACAGCTTGATATTTATTATTTGCATGAATTTTCGTCGCACAACTCGCATCCTGAAATTTGCCGTTGCAGAATTCGGGAGAAATTTGACAAGTATTATGTGTCGTCCCGCTAATCTTTCCCGAAACCCACATTCCGCATTATTTTTGCAGCCTGCGGGGTGCGGGATCGCTTTTGTAAGTATTGTGTGTCATTTCTCTAATCTTTCCTGAAACCTGCATCCCACATTTCTCGAGTTACGGGTTTCAGCATCTTGCAATTTACCGCGAAGACAAAATACATCAAGATCAGCTTTACGGGATGCGGGATCAAAACAAAATTTGCAAGTGTATTAATTGTTCCGCAACCCGTATTCCCCAACTTGCGGGTTGTGAGATGCGGGAACGCAAAATAGTGCAAATTTGATTCAATTAGCTCTGTAGCCCGCATTCCACATTTTGCGGGATCTGGGTTGCTAGCAGACACAAACCAAACTAAAATAATAGGAACTCCGCAACCCGTATTCCACACATTGCGGGATGCGGGTTGAATAAAATTAACACATATAAAACCTCTCCCGCACCCCGCATTTGCGGGATGTGGGATGCGGGTTTGAAAAATGAAATATCAAATGAAAGGTTTGCCACACTCCGCAAGTTGCGGATTTGCGGGTTGCAGGATGTTAAAACAATCCAAACACAAATTCATCAATCTGCATTCAAAACAAAGAAATCAAACATAAATTTTTGGAAATTGGGTAAGTTAAGGTATCCCAACAATCAAATAAAATCTTAATAAAACCCTTTAAGGTTTACGAAGAGTCTTACCAAGTAATCTTCGTATGTAAAATTTGGGCTCTTGTATCATAATGACATGGGATCTATTGTACTTACACATTGGTAGTTCTAGAACAGACACATTGGTAAGTTTTAAAGTCTTGTAACCCCTCCTTGTAACATATTTCATGAACAAACACCTCCCTAATAACTACCCACCTAATGATAGTCTTAAAAATAAATAAAAACAAATGCCAAGAGTTGTAATCATTTTTAAATGTTTCATACAACATTAAAAGGGGGTTAAACCTGCCACTGATAAAACTTGAAATAATGGATTAAATGAAACAAATAAAACTTGAAATAATTACCATTCTTCTCTTAAGTACTAACAAAAACACGCTAATTAAACAAACAGAGCTTGAAATAATTTCTTAAAAGAATTCATTGAGAGTCATTAAGGTTTGCTTCACATAATTGCTTTAAAATTTGCTTTCATAGATTTGGATCGAGAGTCCAAATGATCCTGAAATGTAATTGAATTATTAACAATGTAAAAGGACCCGTAGTTTAACCATAGACTATTAAGATTGCTCTTATAGGCAAGCACTCTTTTCAAATAGATTAACCATAAATTAAGCACAACTATAGAAATAAACAGACCTTAACCAACTAACATTGTTAATAAGATTTTTAATATTAAGCGTTCAAAATCTACTGAAATGTAATAATTATAATGATTTTGCATCTCTGTTAGCATAAAATTACAGAAAGTTATAGCATTGACCACTCGTTTGTCTATTGAATCAGTTCATCTGCTCCCCTGGTTGTGTGCAAATGAAAGTGGAAGAGCCATTACTGAAACAAATAAAACTTGAAATAATTACCATTATTCTCTTAAGTACAAAAAAAAAACACACCAATTAAACAAACAGACCTTGAAATAATTTCTTAAACGAATTAATTGAGAGTCACTAAGGTTTGCATCAGAGAATTGCTTTAACAAATGCTTTCATAGCTTGGGTTGTTAGTTAAATCGGTTACATAAAGTAACTTATGATTTTCTTTAACATTGCCCATTATTGACTACACAATATTAGTCTCGGTCTTTTGTTCAAAGTCCAAATGATCCTGAAATGTAGCTGAATTATTATGACCCCAAGTTTAACCATAAACTATTAAGATTGTTGTTATAAGCAAGCACTGTTTTGGAATAAATTAACCATAAACAAACCTTAACCAACTAATATTATGATATGACTATGGTTTGAAACCCCGAAACGCTCAAACTCTTGTGAAATATATTAATTATAATGAATTTGCAACTCTATTAGCATAAAATTATAGAAAGGTATAGCATTGGATGCAATAAGCACACTGGGCTCAACCACTCGTCTGTCTATTGATTCAGCCACGTGTCCTTCCCTGCCTGTGTGTTTCATGCTCAACGGTGCCTTTATGCATGGTTTCCTACTGCCAAACGACTTTATGTGCTTTTTGTGCTCACCCTTGTCCACAATTCCCCTACGTGATAGTAGCATTGTTGTATGAGGCCTCTTGGAGACAAGCATTCTTTTTCTCCTCACCTCCCATGAAATAGGCTCTCCAACAGGCAATAACTGAGTATGTCCTCAACCTCATCACCACCTTAGAGAAAATTAGCAAGTGGGAATTACAAATGAGGTGATGAAGACTTCGGACACCCGCCACCCCAGTACGAGCATTCGCTCCGACTGCCTGTCATTGAACATGGCCCCCATGCACTAGGACTTTGGAAGCCATGACCTCTTTGAGGATTTTCTAGGGACACACTCCAGAGACAGGAAAACCGTCGTATTGTGCAACTGGAAGTATTCGTATTTGAAAATATTTAAAGTACATCACATCCAAGCCCTGATGGTTGGCAATTTCCTGGTGCAGACAACTAGGATGATAAAGGAACATAATTTCTGTCATAACCCCAAATTTTCACAAAAATTAAAAAAAATTGATGTAACATAAATTGTTTATAATCACAGTTTGTTAACTGTTAGAGGTTAACAGATAAATGAAACAGTTAACAAACTAATGATTAACTTAAACACATATAAATTAATACTATTTTAATTTCGACATGTGATGTAAATAATCTGCATTCAGTTGTTTCTAGCTACACTGATAGTTTGATTTTGTCAAGTAGGTGAGAAGTTACTTTCTAACTGGGCTTACTTAGTGATTGCTAACTTATCTGGATTTCTGGATCTTACAGGCTTGACAGGTAAATTTTGAACCAGTAAGAGTTTATTAAGGCGTTAATCTAGATATACTTCTCTTAGTATAAAATATACTGCTAGAGTAAAAGTTTGCTTAATAGAATTTCAAGGATACTACAGAGTAAAGTAACGTTTCTTTTACTTGTTTTGCAACTGTGACGGTACTTTAAAATTCATGTCGTAAAGATCAATACTTTGCCCTACTGATTGTCTTTTATTAGAATGACTGCTATTTTAGATATATCTTCTTTCCATCTATACGTCACGTTATTTACCAGTTCTTCATAGAGTTCATAATTTAGTGTATCAACACTCTTATTGAAATAAGAGTTTTATGCTGTTGTTATTTCTAAAATTTAAAACACTACTTAGGTATGGAAATAGACCTAAGGCCTTTCAAGAAACAAGCTTATATAGAACTCTTAGCTTTACCTTTAATTAAGCTTCAGTAGAGGAAGTTTATCAGCTTATTATTGCATTGTATTTATAAATGATCATTGGCCTAAATGTCATCAAGTTGTGATTCTAACTTCCAAATTTCTTCATGACATAAGTAATGTGACGAAAATACATTATCATATTATTTATTTATAAATAATAGTGATGCTATATGTATTCTTAGATAGTTTTAATATCTTTTGCTACCAAGGCTAATCTAGCCTTGATTTGATTCATTTGGAGCTTTGGTTACTTATGGAAACCAAATGATTACAACTTCCATGAAGTTTATCTTACTCTTAGTATTATTGACTTCATACAAAAGTAAGAATTTATTCAAGAGTGTAAATACTTTTTATATACACAATGTTAATTTATAAACTAGATTCTTACTATTAGTCTTACATAAAAACTAGTTCTAACATCATGATCTTGCTATATAATACTTGAATAAATGATTATTATTTGACTATTGTCTTAAGATCAAGGGCATATACCCTACTATGGATCTTTCCATAGTGGTTAATTTACCATCGAAGATTTCATTGTTTACATATAACAAGGGTTACGATATCATAAAAACCTCACTAATCAAAATGGTTTGACTTAATGTTTATCGTTGATACGTTATGTTTTTGACTTTGTATATTATATTATCATTGTGATCATTGTATAGATTATTAACAATAATTTGATTCCCAATAGTGCAGTGGAGACTATACAACTCGACCCACTGTGGACTGAATAAATTTGTGGGCACGCAGAACATCCACCACCGTGCAAAGCATGATTTAAAAGCTTACCTTGCAACCCTAACGTCCTCATTCTTCATTGAGGGTTTTGGTCTTTGCACTGTTTGGTTCACTGCGGCCATGAGGGCTCACTGGTGCTCGTCTCCAGCTCCATCTGTCTATGTGTAGAGAAATGTTGCCATTCTAGTGTGAGAATGGAGAGATACACAGTTTGCATTTGATTTCTCTCTGCATGCATTGCATTGCTTTGCTGTGCATGTAGTTGTTCTCTGTCAGTAGTTTATATTGTTGAATTCTTGTATGGCCATTGCCAAGGCTTTAGCCCTACTCCAGTCGTCAGTGTAGTATGCATTTTGAGCCCGTTGCTTCTATCTTTAGAGAGCACGAGGGTTGTACTATTCGCTGTGCTGGTTTGTCTCCTTCGTGGCTTCAGATTTCTTTGCTTCCAGGTAACAATATGTTTTACAATTGTTTGTAAATTTTTAAGTTACATATACAACTATACAACTTAGTTTCTAATTAAGGTTTTGATATTCACCTGCAGGTTACAGGTCACCCTTACGCTTGGAAGAACCCTCTCCAAGTTTGGATTGACAACCAGACCTACAAGTAAGCCCTGGTTACAATGTGGCAACTCCCTTCTTGGCAATGGTTAGGGGAAAGGGTTTTCAGTTGGGAAGAAAAAAATACGAGCTCGGTTCCTCCAATCTTTGGATGTTTGGTCTTTAGTTTTTAAATTTAGCTTTTCGTTATTACACCCTTGCTTATCGCAGGGTGACTCCGGCCTTGATGCCGTGACTTGTATCACCTTTTTCTTGTCTTATAAAAGATATACAACAAATGAGGGTTTTAATAACTTGACTGTTAGTTTTGTTTACAAACCCACGTCATGATGTTGATTACATCGGCCATGAGCTGGGTGTTGTAAATTTGTTATGTTTAAGCCTTTCGGCATAACAAAGTAATACACTTGGTTTAAAAGGTTTCTTTTAGCTTCGAGCTCTATCTCAATTATGAAATGGTTTTATAACTTGTAAATTATGGCTCTGAGGAATTAAAGTCTTTCCTTCTTCGACTGTTATTATAGATAAAGATTTATTAAGGCTTTCTTTTGTAATTAAATATGTAATTGTGAAGACTGTAAGTTCAGTCTTAAAATGAAATTTATATGCTTATACTTATTAAATTCCGATAAAACCCCAGGGTTACTGTAAAAGAACCCTTAGATAAATATATTCTTAAGTTTATCAACTGTGTTGGTTTTTGTTTACCTATACTATATTGTTACAATAGTATTAGTAATGTTTATCCTGTTTAAATATTTTCTTTTCTTTAAATAAAGAGTTTATACAAATAACGGTAAGTTCTTAATATAAGACTGTACTCAGTCTAGTGCATACTTTAGTATTCTAGTTTTTAAATTCTAATTTGTTTATTATTTTTAGAGAAATACTTTTATAAAAAGAATGAAAATAGAGTTAGGGTTTGACCCTCAGGTTAAACCTAAACAGATTTAGAGATTGGTGGGAAAAATAATTTATTCTTGGAATAGGTAAACTCTTAGCTACATTCTAATTACTGTTTACATTTAAACTTTCATTTGTTTACTGCTCTGTTAATTAGTAAAGATTCAGGGTTATGTAATGTTTTAAACATTAACTCTGTTCTTGGATTATTTCTTCCTTAATAGTATTTATAACATAATCCTATTCTAGTATATGTAAAATAATAGTTTGTGGTTGAAACCTTGTTTAGATACTTACTGTATCTCCTATAATTTTTTTTATTGTAACAGTATATTTCTTTACTATAATTCTACTTTAGCATTATTGTTTATTTTCTAACATAGATATGCTCATAAAAACAGTGAACATAAGTAACCATAATACTATTCTCTTTAATAATAACTTACACACATTATTAAATTACTCTACTGTCTACAAAATGCAGAACCATATCTATTATATTCAATCTCTTATCATTTTCTTTCATCTACTGTAAAGGTATTATCTGTGCTGGAGTACGGCCTGGTGTTTTCCAGGTGTGGAAAAACACAGACTATAATTTTTTTTTTTCTGTTCTAACACATTACTTTTCAAACTCATTTCTTCAATATTCTAAAAAGACTACTAAATTCTAACATTTACAAACTGAATATTTAACATTCATATAATAGTCAGACTCAGATTATCTATCTAACACAGTCAAACAAAATAATGTAAAACCTAATTAGGATAGACGACAACAGTGTTAGGCAGCCGTTCCTCCCTACCAATCTCCTGGAAAGCGCTCAAACAATGCTTCCTTAGGACCCCCGAGCCTGTTCTTGGTCTTCTTGGCTGAGAACTGGTGGAGAATGCAAACAATAGACTTAGTCCCAATATCTCAGTAACACTCTGCTCTCAGCAGTAAGATCTTTCAGCTTAAAAGCTGCACTAGATCAATCAACAGTTAACCCCTCAAACATTTTCCAGACTCCCTTCCATTGAATTTCTCTGAAGTATATTCATTCAACCTGAATGATCACTTCTCTAGAATGAGCAGCCTCAGCTCTCTTCAATGGGAATTTTTATAAAGATTGCCTAGGTATTTTGGGTCAGTTTTCATTAATTGAGCCACCTGCTCTAATTCCACTTTCTTGGGGAATCATGACCCCAAATGTAGGGAGGTTGCACCTGCAACAGTTGGAAGTGGTTTGAGGATGCTGCCACATGTTAGTTTGCTCTCCACCCAGTCTCCTCCACCAATTTGACCAGTAAACACTCTTTTAACAGCTCTCCTAAGCTGTTGTCTCCTCCTTTATTTATTTATAATTAAAATATTCAGAATTACATTAAATATCCTTGACTCTGCTGAGTCATCAATTACAACTTAGCATAAAATTTAACATATTGTCCTCAATAAAATCAAATAATATAAAATTGTTTTTTTTGCAAAATTGGGGCATGTGACAATTTCATATTTGCCAGCCATCAGTACCCCCTAACAAATGAGCTTTTGGAACCATACATCCATTGCTGTCTAAAAGGAAACTCAAGCCCTCTCGTAATTGAGCACTTTTGGCCTTTCTCTCAGTGCTCATTCATCCCCGTTTTTCAGCAGCTCTAGATGGTGGCACTATATAGGGTGAGCCAGATAGACTGGAAAATACCTTACCAGCATAGCTGCACACTTGACAACTGGCAATCATAACAATAGTACAAGTGACAAGTGAGCGAGGATCTTCACTCCTTGTGAAAAATCCAGTCAAGTCATCTCCTTTAATATTCAATTATCATACTAGCAATGGATAAGACCTTAGGTGTTCTCCCGCGTGGCTACCGAGATGGGTCAAGGCATTTGGACTTGACCTTCCTTGCCCTTTCGCAAATGCTGTAGGTGGGACAAGAACGAATTCGGCTGGTCGCGTTTCTTTGCTTCATGTAGAGGCAAGATTTACTATTTCAAATATCTAAATTTCATGATGGATCCTTGGAGTTGGGACAACATATGATGCTGGGAACATAATCTTGACCTATAGAATGTTGTGAATGGCGTCTGGGGACTCAATTACTGGTCAGAAAAAACATAACATACGTGGGAATGTCCTTTCTGTACTAGGTTCATCGGGACATTTTGTCCACGCTGAGAGATTTGGTTCATCAACCGATCTTGAAACACATATATTTCATTTGCTTCTCCAGTTATATTCACCATGGATCAGCTTCTTATCAAAATCTGCACAATTTAATTCAACGGAATCAACAGAGACCCTCGATATGCAACCTACCTTCATCTGGACCGCCCGATCGTGGGTACATTTTATATTTCGCCAAGCTGGTACGATTCAATCCATTGCGCAAATCTCCTCTGCGGACTACATTCGATCCCTCGATCAAATATCAAATAACACATATACTGTCCATCATCATCCCGCTAAACTTTCCCAAAACCCGCATCCTGCAATTTCCGGGTTGCGAATTGCAGGAACTTGAACTGTATTATTATTATTCGCAATTTTTGGCATAATCATTGTATGCGATAATTTTAGGTCACTGTCAGTTATTTTTTATTATTTCTTGCACACTTTATAATACACAATCAAAACCCCCCCAAAAATCAATTATAAATGTCTTAACCTAAAATTTCAAAACTCAGTATTAATATGCACTCTCCCAAGGTAAAAAACAAAGGTTGTCTTCCGAAATGACATAATATTTTTACCCTCTCAGCGTTTTTTTGCACCTCTTGGTGCAAATGATAGTATAAAAACTAATCTGATATTTGATATTTAGAACTAAAATATAAAACAAAATATATATTATAAAATTTTAAGCTTTAAACTTTTAAGATGTAAAACTAACACTAAAGGATTATGCAATTACATAGTGGGGAAAAATTAAAAATAAAACAAGAAAATTTAAATAATTCTTATTTTATAATTTGTGCCCAAAATTGTAGGTAAATTTACCGTATCTGTATTAGGCCGAATATTCAACGATTTTCGAACCCCCTCTGAATTTACGTATAGGAAAGTCCAATACGACCAAATTATGCTACTATGATTTCAACACTAAAATGGTCTAGTTCTAGGGCTTCCAAAACCCTAATTTACATTATACTTGGCATGCCATGATAAAATATACATAAAAATCTGAAAAGCAAACTAAACTAGGTTGCAGAAAACAAAAATGCCTAATATCTTTTACTGTTCAATGCTATCCAAATCAAGTGCAATATGTCCACTCAGATGATAACTATGAATGAATGAATTAGTATGAAATACATCTTAACTTAGTTGCATTTGTATTTGAAACGAATCCAATCCTCTACAACAGCGGCGACATGACCTCAACTTGGCTCAACCGAACTAACTGAATCATCAAAATTAACCAAACTAGTCCTACGGAACTGCCGAAACCGAGAGAAATTGAAATTCTAGGTTTTCTAGGTAGTATTCAAATTTCAACTTGATGGAATGAATTAGTATGAAATACCTCTTAACTCAGCTGCATTTGCATTTGAAACCAATTTAATCCTCTACAGCAGCAACGGTGGGGCCTCAACTCGGCTCAACCCAATTGAACTGAATCATAAAAACTAACAAAACCAATCTTATGGAGTTGCTGAAAATTGAGGAAACATAGAAAATTTGAAAAAATTAGATTTTGTAGGTAATATTAAGATTTCAGCCATCAAGACAACCTAAACCTCAATGAGCTAAAACCTCTCTTTGATTTTTTTTTTTGCAAGACTGAGCGTTTTTCAGCTCCAATAAAAAAATTTAAATTCTTGATCTGGTTTTGTTGCAGATTTGCTGAAGGATCGCCCTCTAAAGGAAGGTTTTGTTGAAGGCGGAGTGTGTTTTTCTTTGCTGGGAATGTTTCATGTGCTTCCATTTTCTTTCTTGGTGGTTTCGGAGCAGACCAAGAGATCTTCCCCTCTGCCAGGAGGTTGTTCTTGGGCCCTTTGCTTTCCTCTGCGTGTTTTGCAGACTCTTCAGTGGAATTTTTTTTTGCTGAAGAATCGGCCTCTGGTGGAAGGTTTCTTGAAGGTGGAGTGCATTTTTCATTGCTGGGAACGTTACATGTCCCTTCCATTTTTCTTGGTGGTTTTGGAGCAGATCGAGAGACCTTCCCCTCTGTCAGGAGGTTGTTCTTGGGCCCTGTGCTTTCCTCTGCGTGTTGCAGACTATTCAGTATAGAATTCATATTGCAAGCTCAACACCTGTGCTTCAAGAACGTTTCTAGACTGCAGGGTTGCTCCGTGAGTTTCCCTTAGTTGTTGGGTGTATTTTTCCTTGGCTGCAAGGCCTTCTGACTGGGATTTTGAGGTCATGGCGGGCAGAGGGGGCTCCTCCCCTTCCCCTAATCTCAATGCCTTCAGAAGACTAGTTGCTTCTGGCAGCAAGCAGAAGCACAACTAGAACCAACAGTCCTTCATCGAGAAGCTTGACAATATCCCTACAGTGGATCTTCCTGTAGATCAACCATGTCGTACAACCCTTAATTTAGTTGATCAGGGTCTTATTGGAAAGTTCACTAGGCTTTGGCCATCCCCCAAAGCTATTAAAGGGTGGGTTCAAAGGAATTGGAAACCGCTGATCTCTGAAGGCATTTGCAGCAATTTGATAGGTAAGGGTTACTATGTTTTTCTTTTTGAAAACTCAACAGATAGAGACTTAATCTTTAGAAACGAACCATATTTTATTGGTCCTCAGGTGCTCTACCTGAATAAGTGGAATCCAAACTTTGATCTGAATCAAGATGTCCCTTCTGTGGTTCTTGTTTGGGTTAGGTTGCCACATCTTCCTCTCCATTGTTGGAATTCAGGTTCTCTAGAAGCCATAGGAAACACTTTGGGGAAATATATTGATAGGGCTGAAAGAAGAGATCAATACACTTGTACCCGAATTTGTGTTGAAGTGGACTTAGAGGTAGGGCTTCCTGAAGCTATTAATTTGACTGTGGCAGATTGGTCACATTTACAAGAGTTAGATTATGAGCAATTTCCCTTTAAGTGCAGATTTTGTCATGGTTATGGGCATTTTTCTAGATCTTGTAAGAAAAACGTTGAGGAAGAGGTTGTCCAAGAGAAAGGAGATCAATGGACTCTAGTTCAAAAAACTAGTTCAGCTAAGTAAGGAAATAAAGCTAAGGGACAAAGAGAAGAAAAGGAGATGGGTAGAAATCCCTCCGGGAAGAATCAGAAAGAACATGGAGCAGCTATGAAGGTAATAGCATCTCAAAATAACTTTGAAGTTTTGAGCATCCCAGAAGATCAAGGGATCTCAGTGCTTGAAGAGGGAGAAGTCCCTCAACCTCAATTTCAGACTAGTGAAGAAGCTAAAGGCCCAACTGAGCCTGATACTGGCACTCCTATGGCAGGACATTCTCCCACATATGTAGAAATTGCAAAAAAAAGAAAACTACGAACAATTTTGGTTCATCCTATGAAGATCCCCTTGAGAGGTCTTCCAAAAAAGGGCGTAAATCTCATAAGATTGTTTAGGAGGAATAAGTCGAGCGTCTTAAGATGCAAGGAAGTCAAGCAACTATAGAGATGTCAATCAACAGAAATACTCAGGCCATACCTTCCAAAGGAGCCCCCCCCCCCTTCCAGCAGTAAATAATGAACATTGTCTCTTGGAATTGCAGGGGGCTGGGAAATTCTTCGAAAGTAGAAGCAGTTAAGACCTTTTAAAAATGGATTCCCCCGATGTTATTTTGCTCCAGGAGACAAAAATTGAAGAGGACAATCTTCTTTCCTTAAGCAAACAGAATTGGAAAAAGACTAGAGGTAAGGCTATGAGTGCTCGGGGCTCATCCGGAGGGCTTACAACGCTATGGACAGAGGACCTCTACTCATTGGAAAATTATTTTGTTACGCAGCATTGGATATTCGTTGGGATTCGACATACCACAAGTAAGACATCTCTTGTTATTTTCAATTTATACGTTCCTGTTAATTCCCAAGAGAAATGAGATTGCTGGTATTCTCTGGTTGAGTTTCTAGCAACTAGCAATCTTTCAAACATCTTGGTAGTTGGTGATTTAAATATCACTTTGGATCCTAAAGAGAAAAAAGGTGGACTTTGTGGCTGTGATCCCCTGCTCAAAATTGTGGAGCGTCTAATCTCAAATTGGGATTTGATTGACTTCAAACCGAAAAAAAGGATGCTATATGTTGAGTAATAACCGAATTGGACCGGTCAATATCTCTGCTAGATTGGACCGATTTCTGCTATAGAGTTCTTTTCTGCTAGAAAATAAAATCATTTCCACCAGCATCTTGCCAAAATTATCCTCAGACAACAAACCTATCTTTTTGCAGCTCGTTGAAGATGAAGACCTCAGACCCATCCCTTTCCGGTTTAGTCCGTTGTGGATTGATAAAGATGGTTTTTTGGACACTGTCAGCAACGTGTGGAGAATTCTGGTTATTGGATCTCCTGACTTCGTGTGGGAGATGAAATTGAAAAATACCAAGTTAGTGCCGAAGGATTGGATTAAGCACTCTCCCCAATCTCCTACAAGTGATAGAATTCAGGTCGTGGCTCAATTGGAAGAGATTCAATTGGAAATGGAGGATTCTGAGATCTCCCTTGCCATTATGGCTAAAGAAGAAAAAGCTCAATTTAATACTTTCAGAGCATTCAGGAAGGAAGAGGAATTCTAGGATCTGAAATCTTGTAGTTTATGGTTGATTGCAGGAGATAAAAATACATCTTTTTTCCGTAAGCAATATAAAGCAAGACTGTCTCACAACCATATTTTGAAAATCTCCTCTTCGTCTGGTAAATGTTTCAAAGGTGTCTCTCAACTTAAGTAAGCAGCTGAAGTTCATTTTAAGAGCTTATTTAGAGAGGATGGAGTTGTTAATGCTGAATTAACCTCATATTTTCTTTCCAAAGTCCCTGAATTAACCTCATATTAACCTCATATTTTATGAAGCCCTTTTCAGAGGCATAAATTATTGATATTATTTGGTTTATGCATCCGAATAAAGCTCTAGGCCCTGACAGTTTTTCCATACATTTTTATAGAGTTTGTTGGACTATTATCAGAAAAGATCTAATTAGGATGATCAAAGCATTTTAGTCTAAAGCCAAAGTTGGTGGAAATACCAACTCCTCCTTCCTTCCTTTAATTCCCAAAGAAGTTAAACCTTCCACCTTTAATCGCTTCAAACCTCTTTCTCTGTGTAATGCATCTTATAAAATCTTACCTAAACTCTTAGCTAACAGGATTAAACCTCTCCTCAGAAAGCTGATCTCTCCTCTTTAAGGTGGATTTGTAAAAGGACGTCACATCCTGGATAATGTGATTCAAGTTCAGGAAGCCATGCATTACAGTTTTAGTAGAAATGAGAAGGACATGTTAATAAAACTTGACATGGCAAATGCTTTTGACAGGGTAAAGCTTTCCTTTACAAAATTCTTAATTCATTTGGGTTCAATTCTACTGTTATTAACTTGATTAAAGCTTGTACTGATAAGCCTTGAATAGCACCATTAGTGAATGGCAGACCAACTAATTTCTTTCAAGCTTCCAGAGGTCTTTGTTAGGACTATCCTCTCTTGCTGTTTCTTTATAATCTAATGGTTGATTCTCTGAGTAGAAAGCTAACTGTAGAAAAAAAATGTTGGGACTATTCTGGGAATCAAATCAACAAGTGAAGTAGATTCTATTAACCATGCCCTCTTTGCGGATGACATGTTGCTTTTGGGTGGGGATTCGTTGAGATTGGCAAGAGTATCTAAAGAAATTATGCAGCAATTTTGTATTATCTCAGGGGCTCTAATCAACAAACAAAAGAGCGTTGTGTATGGTTGGAATGCAGATCCATTAACTATTGCAAACATCTCTCAATTTCTAGGATTTGATGGATTTGTCAATTGGAACAAAGTCAAGTACTTGGGCCTTCCTCTAACTCTGGCTCAAGACAACCCTTCTCTTTGGCTAGAAATTGTTAGCAAATTAAAAGCAAAGATTGCCTTATGGGGCGGACATTGACTTACATCAGCAGGAAAACTTGTTTTAATCAAGTCAACTCTCTCAACACTCCCGATTTATTAGTCTTCTCTCATTCTGGCTCCCAAATCGATATTGGATTAGATATCCAAATTAATATAAGACTTTCTCTGGCAAGGTGGTAAAGGAAATCAAAGTAGAATGCACTTGGTAAAATGGGAAACTATTAAGACCTGTTATTGAAGGAGGTCTGCATATTAAAGATCCTGGGTTGGTTAATCTAGCAATGGGAGGAAAATTGCTATGGCAACTTTTCTCCAATAAAAAACATCCAGTCGGCTAAATTTTTTAGAAAAAATATCTGAACAGAGGATCTCTTCAGAATTTACAATTGTCCAATACTCCCAAAGGAACTTTAAGCTGGAATCTCTGCAGAAAAGGTTTAGAATTTTTTACCAAGTGATTATTTTGGATACCTGGAAACGATAATATTTTTTTTTTATGGGAGGATAAGATCAAAGGTTATGAACTGTTAAATTCTGATCCTGCTATCATGGAGATCAAATGCTCGTTGGTTAGTAGTGGTTATCTGCGATTGTCATACATATGTTCTTGGGATCGTGGTGGAAAATCGACAGTGTGGGAGTTCCCAGCTCTGCCAGGTAGCGGTGATTCTTTGCTTCACTCTCAATTTATCCTTCTAGAAAAAAAATCTGCTATGGATCCCATACATTCATCCTGAAAGATACGTGGGGTTGGGGCTATACAGGCATTTATTCGGCATCACTTGGTTACAAATCTCTTCAGGACAATCCAAGTTATTCTCATAGGTGCACTTGGGCGATGCTCCGTCTGCTGAGGAAGCCCTTCGTCTGCTACTGTATCCATTCCTTCCGATTGATCCAATGGTTGATCTGCAACCTCCGACATAAGACGTTCTTCGTCTAGGGCTGGGTTCAGATCAATTTCTTTGGAGCTCAAAACCGTTGTTCATCTAACCCACTTTCTTCTTCCGGAAGGTGAAGAAATAAAATTTGGGCAGTTTCTTGCCAAGTGTCTTGTTTCATGACATTTGTGGCATCAAAACGGGAGCTCTTCGTAGTCCAACACCTGTTTTTTTGTCTTGGTTTGCCATATCAGGTTAAAATGTTCCCGAAGACTAGTTCTGATGTTCAAAGAGACTATGATCCTGGCTACCTTTCTGATTTTCGTTTCTTGATACGAGAGGTCCGCTTCTATGAAGTTCCCCAATGCCTTTTCGATGTCACTGAGTGATGTCGGGTTCCAGAATTCCCATGGTAGTCCTGGAAGACGAACCCAGACTGGTATTGTGTCCAGTCTCTCAGTTTCCGCATCGAACAAGGGTGACCACCTCTTTAGCTGAAAAAGGGTTTTCCCATATGTCCAGACTCTCCTGAGGATGAGGTCTACATCCTCTATGCAGTTGAAACGAAATCCAAACCAGCCCTTTGCTAGCGGTGTAATTTCTGGGCCTTCACCTTGAAACCCTGTCCAATTTTCCCTGACCCATTCCTCCATTTTCCCCTATGTGGGGTTTCGTCCTATGATTTTCCCTACTAGGGCCAATCCGGCCATCTCCTGGGCTTCTGCCATAGAGACACCGACACCATAGATTAGGTTAAACGCTCCTCAGGAGGGATTTAAGCAGTGATTTTTTTGTTTCCTGGAGCTGGGTAGGGTTTCCTCTGAAATTTTATCAGAGGGGGTGCCTTCGTCTTTCGAGGTGGGGTTCCTGTTTGGGAGTTCGTCCAAAGGTTCAGCTGCTTGCACTGTATCTCCTGTGGGTGCTGTCTGTACCACTAAGGGTTCACTTCCTCTGTTTAGGGTGCCTTTTGGTTGCTGTGGTTCTGCCTGGGAAGGATCATTGATGAGGGTTTATGCATATGTGCTTTGCGGAGGTTGGCTTGAAGGGAATAGTGAGTACATAGCTCCTCCTAGAGCTAGGTTTAACGGCCGCGTTGCGGACAATCCTAACAGCTCTTCCTCTGGCGGAGAATCCGGAACCCTAGTCTCAGTTCTAGCTGTCAGTTTTTCCAATGTGTTCTGAACTATCTTCGGTGATGGGAATCCGATGATTTCCGGTGAAGAGAAAATGTTGAGCCCTTGCCACGGGTCATCTGAGTAGTCCACCATGTCTACCGGTAACCCTGACCCTGCTCCTGGCTCCATGTCGATCGCGACCGGTTCCTTCCCGTTCCGAGGGTCCGCTCGAAGCCACCTATTGTTCCTCCAGCGACAGCCTACCCGAAAAACTAAAAAACTAAATTGACTTCGTCCTCTGTGGCGCCCCCATGGGCTCCCACATCAAGGCTCCCACCTGATTTCACCGCCAATATACTTTCTTTATATCAATATGCCTCACCTATATATATATATATATATATAATTTTGTTTTGAAAGTTTCATTTTTATTATATGCTAATGTTTAATGTTTATAGTTGCAGGCTTGTTAATATATATATATCTTTAATTTGTTAAAATTAACACTAACAAAGAAACTTACTATATTAAACAATTTATTAATTTATTAATTCTATTTTTTAAACATGATGCTTCGAAACACTATGTAATTTTGTTGTAATTTTTAAACTAAAAAAAAGTGTTGATCAAAGGGTGAAATTTAGATTTAGATTTAAATTTTAAAAAAAAGAAGCATATTAAAACTAAAACAAAGAACTTATATAGAAAGAAAACTAGTATATATATTTGTTTGTTTATTAAAAAAATTTATTTGTTTATTTGTTTGCTTATTTTATTTTTTAATTGTTCATAGATTTAAAAGAAACTAACTCCTAACACGTTTTTTATTCCTAGCTTGATTAGAAAATTTATTAGAAGAAAAATGAAAAGGAAAAGAGGTAAAAAATTTCATAAATATTTTAGATTAAAAAAATTAAAACTATTTTTTAATTCCTAACAAAATTAAAAAAGAAATAGTAATTTAAGACTATTAAAAAATAAATTTTTTAACAAATAAAAACATTAAAACAAATTAAAGCAAAGCATCATATATGCTAATTTTAAAAACTAAAACCTACATACTTTACTTTAAAAACTAAAGATTATTTATATAAAATGAAATTTCCAATGTAACCATCTATCTAAAAGAAGTAAAAGAATGTTCACATATGATTTTATAAAATGAAATCTAATATATTAAAAAATATGCGGAATTAGGTATTGTGAATGTAAGTTAACAAAGTAAAAATGAAAACAAAACTGATCTAACCTAATACTTACTTGGAACCATTGTTTGATGCAGCTATCATTTACATGATGATCACCCGAGATCCCTGCTTCATCCTCTTCAATTTCCTTCTTGCATGGTTGTTCCTTATCAGATGAATAGAACTCTTCAGATGTTGATTCTTCCTTCTCTTCTGGAGGAGTACTTACATCTTTGACTGCTATCAAGATCTCCTCTTCTTGAGAAGAGGAGATCCCAACTTTTGTGATGATCTGAGTGAGTTGCTCTAGGCTTATGCTCATCATTTTACTGAAATAAAATCAAATGCTTAAAAAGAAAAATGAAAAACGAGTACATAACAAATGCAAAAAAAGAACAGTATGAAATGAGTTCGTACCAAAATGAGTGCAAAAACAGAAATAAAAAGTGCACAAAACTCTGTACAAAACAAAAAATGAACATATACAAAATTAAAAACAAGTTAGTATGAAATAAAGGCTAGCCCAAAAATGAAAGCAATCCAAACTTTACACTACAAAACTGAAAATGAAAAATGAAAACTTGCTTAAAACAAACTCGCATTTGTAGAAAATGAAAGAACACTCTTGCAGAAAAATAAACACGCTTGCGAAACAACAAGGCTTTGGGGTGACCCACTAAAGTGGATGCGTCTAGTTGTTACACCACGAAAATTCTGTAGTGAAGTCGTCCTTGCGTCTTACCGTTTTCCCTCCCCCTTTCTATGTAATTAAAAACGAACTATCTACCTATTTAAACTCTAACCCCTTTTAGCACCTCCTCGACAATGACGCCAAAATGTTGGGGAAAAATATTAAAAAAATTATAACATATATCCAACGATTTAATTGTCAACTCAGAGAGAGCGTAAACTTGTGAGGTACAGACAAAATATATGCATGGGTAGAGTATTGCTAACTTAATATGATATTCTAGGTGAATGAAATAAAAAAATACATGCAACTGAAATTGAATTAAGCTTGCAAAAGCAGGAAATGACATAAAAATAAATCTAATCTAGAAAAACAGGAAATTGTGTGAAATAAATCTAATCTAAGAAAGCATAAGATTGCATGAAATAAACTGATATAAAACAATCAACATTAACTTGTGAGCTCACATAAAATCAATACTATCAATTCATATGAAATAAATAACTGAAAATCTATATTAACAATTCATAAGAAAGGAACTCAAAATTAACATGAGAGAATCAAAGGATTTGCATTAAAGTATCATCTCCAATACATAACAATCAAAATCCACGCTATGACTAACTCTTAAAAGATCTAAACTATTCTCTACTTCCACACCACTAGAGAGGCCTCTAACAAAATGAGGAGACAACCCTCCTATTTATACATGAATTCAAGATAACTAATCATAATTACATATCCACTATTCTCTCAACTTATCCCTCAAAATCCTCCAACATACCCACTTTTATCTCAACTTATCCCTTCAAATCCTCCATGATATCTTGGATAAGATATTCCATCTCTATGATCTTCTCCTTGAAATTAGCCCACATCTTGAAGATGAAATTCGAATTTGAGGCTAGGCGGTGACTTTTGAGCTTGTTAAAGTCTTCAAATATACCTGTAACCATCACTAAACTCATCCAACTTTAAGGTATAATGAAAAAATATTAATTTTCTTAATATTTAACCACAAATTCACTCAAAATACTCAAAAATAAATTATTTGGAAAATGGTAATATAAACCCATATGTATTATCAAAGTGGTGGATATTAATGGTTTTATGGAAGGATAAAATAGGAATAAGGTGACAAATGGTATATGAAAGATGAATAAAATGTTCCTCTTCCTGTCAGAAAGATTGAGAAGTTTTAAATTGAGCAAGTTGTTCCAGGGCTAACTGATATTTGGTAAGTTCACAATCTTCCATTCCTAATTGAATTGTTGTTAACTCGAACTCTCTTTCTTTCCTACTAGTCGTAGGAGTAGTAAGAGATGTTTTCACCCAATTCTTCAACACACATTTGGTATTCTTCAATTTTTGTTCCTAGACAAAACTAGGGGATCTGTCAACATACTGAGACCAATAATGAGACACAATATCCAAAAAGCCATCTCTCTCAATCCAGAGAGGGCTGAACTGGAACGGGATTGGCCCAAGACCTTCTTCTTTTTCAAACAATAGAGAAATAGGGTGGTGGTCTGTCATGAGTTTGGGTAAATTTTTTGATGCGATAATGGATTTCCCATCCAACAATGTGCTTTGAACTAGAATCATGTCAAGACGAGCATAAATGTTGGTGACACCCACTTTGTTATTAGACCACATGAAGCGTCCATGCTTGGGTTTTAAGTCAATCAAATTGTAGACTTGGATTAACTCTTCCACAGTGTCTTGCAGATGATCCTTGGCACAGAGTTCACCTTTTTTCTCATTCAAGGCTATGTAATGTTAATATCTCCCGCAACTATTATATTTACAGGAGAGTTTGACTCTAAAAAGATTGATAACGATTTCCAACAATCTTTTTTTCATTGTAATTGAGTGGTACATAGAGATTAAAGAGGGCCAAAGAGATCTTACTTGAGAAATGATAAAGATTTGTAAAAATCCAATGCTGGGTGGAAAACCATATTTTTAGCTGAAAATTCTCAACACACCATAGAGTTGCTAATCCCCCATAGGCGCCTCTCGCATTTACAACTTTTCCAGCGTTCAGTTTCCATTTATTTTTACTTAAGAGAAGAAGAGTTTCCTCCTCTATCTTAGTCTCTTAAAGCAAGAGAATTTCAAAAGAAACCATTCTCATTAAATCTATGACTGTTTTAGTGAACCCAATCCCCTGTAGTTCCAGGAGACTATCTACATTATTTACCCAAGTGAAATGGAGTAATTAATCCCTTTGGGGGTCTGGTCCTCTTGCTCCTCCCATACGACATTTCAATGGTGGACTGCCTGCCTTGCATCTTTAGCCTCTTAACCTCTTCTTCCTGAGCCTCCTTTCTAGACTTCCTTCCAGCCTTTTTGGAAAATTGTTCAATGGAATCTTCATTAGAAGATTCAGAGCTATAATCCAGCTTCTTCCTGGTTATATCCACATAAGAAGGAGAAGAACTGGAACCGATTGGAGAAACATGGTTTTGCTGCAAGGATTCTCCTACCCAAGGTAGTTTCGAGTTAGATGCTCTAGCTTGTTCCATTGGTACTGTATTCAATTTAGGTTCATCCTCCTGCCCTTCGAATTGCTTCATTTCACCTTCTTCAAGGATAGGAGTTTCAGAAGAACTAAGAACAACAAAATGATTGGAAGGGGATTTGGGGTTTTCAAAATCCTGGGGAATAGGAAGATTCTTCCCAACAATAGAGTCTCCTTTCATGGTCTTTCCTTCTTTACCTTTCTTTCTAGGGCACTGATTGGAAGTTCCTGCTTTATGGACTTGGGTCCATTGGTCATGTTTCTCTTTTTCAAGTTCCTCTTCTAATTGTTTCTTACATTTTCAGGAAAAATGGCCATAACCATGGCAGAATCTACATTAGAAAGGAATTTTTTCATAGTCTAACTCCTGGATATGAGGCCATTCTACAATTATTAACTTGATTGCCTCGGGTAGACCTGTCTCCTCGGGGAGACATGAAAATTGATCTTTCCTTTCAACTCTGTTGATGTATTTACCAAGCTTGTTCCCAATGGTTTCAAGAAATTCTGAGCTCCAGTAGTGTAAAGGAAGATGAGAAAGCCTTACCCAAATAGGGACAGTAGACGAAACATCTTGAGTAGGGTCAAAATTAGGAGTCCACTTGTTCAAATAAAGCCCCTGGGGGCCCATGAAGTATGGAGCATTTCGAAAGATAAGGTCATGGTCCTTTGTAGAGTTAAAAACAAAGACATAATAACCTCTTCTAACAAAGTGATTTCAGATACCTTTAGATACTAGGGTCCTCTAGTTTCTCTACACCCAACCATCAATGGCATTTGGAGAAGGCCAGAGGCCTGTGAATTGCCTGATAAGCCCACGCTCAGCAAGGTTTAGAGTCGTACGTCAAGTCTGTTTAGCGGGTAATTCAACTGAGGGGATGTCTAGTTTCTTGAATTTTTTTTGCGATGGACCCCTCTTTCTCTTGCCACAGGTGGCAATCAGTCTATTGAAAGCATCAAGATCAAGAGGAAGGGACAAAGGTGGCTCTCCTTCAGAATCCATAAGGCACAGGCTACCAGAAGACAGTAGGCCTAATGACACTGCAAGAGAGTAAGAAGGCTCTGAAATTCAAGCAAAAAACTGAAGCAAGAAGCCATACTCTAGCCTTAGCAAGAAGGAGGATACAGTGTTTGGAAAGCACACGACAACCCTACAAGAGCAAGCTTCACCACTCGATCCTAAGCAGGGACGAAGGAAGGAGGATAGAACTTCAGAAAGAAACCTGTCTAAACACCAGAGAGCAAGAACAAACTCCTAGAGAAGACCTAAAGACATCGCCAGAGAGGACAAGACTCTGAAGTTTGAAGCCACGCTCTAGCCATGGCAAGAAGGAAATCACTCCAAATGACTACAATAGAAACCTTCAACATGATCCTTAAAGCAGGATATGCCGACGAGAGAAGAACTGAACTTCAGAGCAAAAATCCAAACGCTAAAGCCAACTCGCCTGCGAACAAAAGGATAGACTCCTCCAACAGGGACGCTGGGCAGAGAGGAACTCAGAGAACCAAGAAACCACTCCTGCAAACACTGGATCAATGTTGTAGCAAAAATTTCTCAGAGGGCCAAGAAAATTTGAAATCTTCTTGGAGCAAATTTTTCATGCATCCTTTTAATTTTTCACAAAATAGTTCATTTTGATGTCTAGGATTTAATAGCAATGTTACCATTAGCTACCCATAGATTCACTTTAATATTTATGATTTAATAAGATGCTTTCGTTATTATGTTCTTTCCTCTCCTTTAAGCTAAAAAATAAAATTTGGAAGTCGCCCATCAGGAAATTCAAGGCTCTAATGAGAATGCGTGCTTGCATTAACTATGGTTCATTGGCTCTTACTTAAGTATTAGTTCCTTATGTGAAAATTCCATGATATCTCTAAATTCATCCGGTGATAGAAATAACATATTTTGCTTATAGTTCTTCCCAGACTCTTTTACTATTATTTTTAGTTTTTCATTGTTACTATTTAGGTAGTCTTCAGATTTTCCCTTGATGATTAATGCATGCTATTACTCTCCAATCTTCTTTACTATCCTTTTTATTTTTTCATTGTTACCATTTAAGTAGTCTTCTGATTTTACCTTAATGATCAGCGCATGTTATTACTCTCCAAATACGTGGGCAACTTTTTTATATGAAAACAAAAAATAGAGAGTAAAGATGGAAAATGTATACTTCCAATCTATAATTTTAGAGTTTCAATTGTACTTTTGTAAATATAGGCATAGATTTGAATGAATTAGTAAACATATCACAACTAGAATCTGGATAACTAGTTTTGATTTGCATTTTTGAAGACATTGTGGAAGATAATATCTATACTCCCGCTTGTGATAAAATAAGAGCCTCACGCCAACTCCAACATCTCGGTTCGCTAGAAACTAACAGAAAATGCCCAAAACATACATGAACCATTGCTAGATACATTCGATGAAATTAATGGCAATAAAGATCATAAAGAGGGTGTCCAACTAAGTACAGGTGCAACAATGATAACAAGGAAAAGAAATGGAGCTCCAAAAGTTAAAATTGAACAGTTACTTACATAAGTATTAGTATATATAGTGTTGTTATTTTTAAAGATAGTCCAATCATAATACTTTGCGGAAAAATCAGCATGGATGCCAACATGCAACATGGTACTAAATGAAAGAAACCAAAGAAATCCATGGTACTAAGTTGTCGACTCAGCCAAGGTATTTTTGTGTGCTCTATTCAAGAAGGCTACCATTGGCTGGGCTGACCTCTCTGATAAACAAAGGATGGTTCAACTGATGGATGGTGCCATATCATTTCATATATAAATTTAAGCGATGCAATATATCTTTCAAACACATGGAAATTAAAATGTATATAAACATAATTTAACTAACCACCCATATCAATTTATAAAACAATGAAGCACATCGTTCATTGCATTCCAATTAAGATATGGATAAATACCTGGAACTATAACTTTCAAAAGCATTCACTCTTCTAGGTCAAAACAACAGTCATATTCTCTTTCATCATTTAATATTCAAACATGTAGTTTGTTTACTATTTGATGCCATCACACCAAAACACATGAGTAGCGATTTGCCTAAAGTCTAAACATGGTATCCAGTTGGCTGCTTAGTGAAAGTGAGTGTTAAAAACATAACATTAAGATTTTTGGTCGATCTTCCCATTCATTATTAGTTATTTTCTGGTTCAGTGATTAGATGGACATAGAGTGTAATTCATTGCTATCTCTCATCTCTCTACATATTGATTTGGGAATACAATTAATTCATATATAGTTAGATTATTGACCGCCAAGTCCATAAGCATGGAACAGTTGGTGGTGAGGGAAGGAGACCGAGCTAACTAACTTTAAGTACTTCTGGACTTCTTGAAGTGCATGGTAATGTTCTTGATTTTTTTAAGCTTTGGTTTTTTAGGATATTACAGACACATTTCTCCTAAAATAGATTAAACTAATTTGAGAACCACTTATCATTTGCTTTTCAAACTGATTATTCAAGTGAAAATACAATTATCTAAATTTTAAGAACATACAATTAAGTGAGTTATTCCTTAGAATTTAACATTGCCAGAAACTTGAACTGAACGTGAAGTTCTTTAATTCTTTTAAATCCACCTTTATAAAGTGTCAATAGTACATGTTAGCTCTATTAAATAGGTCACGAGTTAGTTCATGTTAATTGCTAACCTCCTTTGACAAGTTTTCCCTTGGACTTAATCACTGCGAGGACCTACAAAATATTTGAAATAGCCCTAATTAGAACTAAGATTTAACTATTACAACGGACAAGGTAAATGTCTCTATGCGAGCTAGTATAGTAAGTAAGTCTGGCTGCAAAATAAAGCAATCAATTTCCTCTTCTTCCTTGTGGCATTAGCTATTTCTAGCTAGCACAGGATGCTCGACTGGTGTGTTGTAAGTAACGAATCGTAATGACATCCAGTTGAAGTAGTAATAACTCCTATTATTAAGTGAAATGGGGGTGCACTTAACATGCTGGCACAAAATGACCTTTCCGAAATGTCATTGCCTGACTGGCATGAATGGACCCTCCCTGATCTGTGTAAAGACACTACCTGACTTGGAAAACATCATCCTTTAGAGATGGGCAATACACCAAACGACAGACAACCACAATATTTTATGAGGTAAGGTGAGACACTAGGCATACAACAACACACATATGAGGGGATGGGACTCTCTTTATAGAGATACATACGCCATACTAGAAGTCATTCTAAAAAAGGTATTATATCACATTAATTAAAGATGATTAAATTTATGTAAAGACCTGCAAAATGCTCGAAGTACAACAACTACTTTAAGAAACAGAAACAACTTTACAAGACCCCTACGCTAGACTAAAGTCATTTTACAAAAGGTGATATTTCAGACTAATTAAAGTGAAATAGCTTGAGCAGAGTAAATGATAGAAATATATTACTTTTCCAGGCTAATCAAAGTAAAACTAGCAGAGTTCATATTAAGGATAATAATATTCAATTCCGACTTTGAAGGTTATAATCCATTCCATTCAAGGCTGCAACAAGGGATAACTTCTATTGACATTTGAAGAAAACAAGTTTAATATTCATTTGAAAATGCAAAATCTGATAAGAAACATTAGAAGAATTACCCACTCAGAATTGTTAGAGTATTCATAGACACTTTATTTGTTGCATGTAAGAGAACGACTACCAGGCTTGCATCTAGCAATATTGATTGATAATTATGGAACCCAAACCATAAAAAAAAAACATCGAGCTTCAACAACATTTCCCAATGGATGATACGGGTTCCAATCGCATTCATAATGGCGGCTTCCATTCCAATAAAAATAACATTCATAATGGAGGCTTCCATTCTAGTACAAATTTCATTATTCAAACTAAAAGTAATTTATAACACATTTATAAATTCAATTGCAAGCTTAATTCAATTTGCAAGGAATATGTAGCTTTGCTACCCATCCACCTTGTTCACATCAATTCTTAATAGTTATAATTCATTTAATATTTCTTTATCTACTATCCCCTCTTCCTACGTTTATTGAAAAGGATTCGATTCCTTTTTCATAGGTCTCTTTTTACTTCTTTCCTTCATTTTGAGGTCTTTCATTTAATTTCTTCCATTTATACTAAATAAGCCTTTACTCTTAATCGTCCTTAATTAATCCTATGTTCTTATTGTTTTTGCTGGAATGTGTAATGTTAATATTACATGTGTAATAATATTTAGTGATGTTGGAAGATATTATGATGTTTTATCTAACAAAGGAATGCATAATTGTCTCTATCTTATGAAAAAGGAGCTATCCCACATGTATCATGGAGAAATATTTCCTATTACCATTCATTTTTTTTTTGTAAATAAAGACTTTATATTACTTCAATAGAGGGTCATTACAATACAGATATCAAACTTGTCCTTCAAAAATCCGGCGTGTTCTTGACACAGCACAACATCGGGCCTGTTCTCCCATCCCGGCGGGATACATAGATTCCCTTCCCCTTAAAGAAAAAGCATAGTTGAAACTCAGAGGGGCACGAGGGCCTTTACAATCAAATGCAAAAATTAAACTGTTCCAGATGTAGGGCCTGATACCATAAAAATCTTATAAACCGGATAAGCCATCCTTACTAGCCGAGATATAAGTTGAGATAAACATAAACCACAGGAAATCAAACCAGTTTCTTGAAAGTCGAAGGCAGATTGGACACCGTAACCTGAACAGGGGCAGTAGCAACGCATGGGGTGGCCTTGTCAGGATGAATGGTTGGACTGTTTCTCTTATGGGCTTTTCCGTACCTGCCACAACGAGCTTGTGGCCATGCAAACTCCTCAGTGCCCTTACCCGCAGTGTAGAATGAGACCTCAAGCTTGGATGCAATGATGTCCACCTTCTGATGAATCCGATGGCACTCGCTGTTGTGGGATTTCCAAGATTTCACAGGCTCTTCATCCCCTTCTTGTTTGGCTTCACGCTTAATGTATGAGCGGTCAACCATTTTCATGTTTACCCAGTATTGCATCAGGAGGAGGTCGTATGCTGCAGCTCGACCAGCTGTGGAGCCTAGGTCAAGAACCCATTCCGCCACCTCTTGGTGAAGTTCCTCCTTGGGCATATTTTTGAATTCATTCTAGAGTTCCTCAACTTCAAGGCGTATGTTCAGAGGGATGTGCTCTTTGAAGGATTCTACCGCTTCCTTGGCCTAGAGTTTGGCCCACGTGGTCCTGCGGGGCTTCTTCACATTACCATACCCTACAAGCTTCGGCCCAACCGATGCTTCGCCAAGGGAAATACCATTGTCCAACGAGCGTTTTGGAGCAACACTCAATGGGAGGGGGAGCAGGATAAGCACAGGGGCCATGGAGGCCACAAAGACCCACAGGCAGGCGAGGAGAAGGGACCACGGGTAAACCAGAAAAACAGAAAATCTAAGAAAGTGTAGGGGCGATGAGTGCAAGGTGGTAGAAAAGTAACAAAATAAAAAGAGGAAGGTAGCATAATTGCCCGTCCAGGTTCATACCTTGAGTGTGTCACGGCGATGGTGCTAACGACATCTCATGTACTCTTTCCCGTAGCGGATCCCTTGCCATAAGTAATTTCCCAATCTATTCGGCCGTCACACCATTCTTCATCCTACCCTTCACATCCTACTCCATAGATTACCATGATGGAAAAGGACATCCACCTTTGGATCAGCTCGCTTACCAGAAAAAATTTTCCAAGCATTTTAATGAGGTCTGTCACCTCCCGCCATCGCATCGTTTGGACGAACCACCTGTGTCCCCCCCTCATAGTCATTGGTGGCCACTTGTCTACAATGTTGGGCCCAATATTCAGATTTGAAATCCTCAAGAGGGCCCCATTAATGAGCCAGGTCTCCATCCACACCTGCATTGGCAAGGAGGTTCGCTGCCTTGTTGGCGTCCCTTCTGACATGGCTGAAGGAGATAGCTATGTGGGCAAGGAGCAGTTCATGGAGGGATTCAAGGCGACTAGCAATCCACCAAATGGTGGACACTTTTTTATTGACTTGGCCACTATCTAAGCGTTTCGCCACATGGATCATGATGTTAGAGTCCCCCTCAATGATTGCGGGGAAGCATCCACCACGAACCAGGCATTCCAAGCCTTGAATTAGACTCTCGAGCTCAGCAAAATTGTTGGTGTCCTAGCCAATAGCTCCCAAAAAGATGAAGAGGATTCGCCCTTGGTAATCCCTACACAGTCCTCCATAGCCAGCGTCCACAGGGTTCCCCCTAGAGGCCCCATCAAAGTTGATTTTGAACACCTGAGGGGGCGAAGCCGACCAGAAATTTGGGCTTGATGGTTTAATAATATTGTCCCACCAACGAAGCCCTGCCATCTGAGTTTTGTCAAGCCCCCAGTGTTCTGCAATGTGTATTTCTTCAGCTGGGATAAGCTTGTCCTGGTCATTCCACTGCATGCTCCTAATGGAAGAGAGGAGATTGTCCTTTACTATCTGCCAAACCTTCTCAATGTTGTTGCTCTTGTCTCTAAAGATTCTCCCATTCCTTTCCTTCCATAGGCACCACATGGTCATGCATGGTAAGGCTTTCTAGATAGTCTTGATGATTCTATTTTTTAAATATTTTGGGTTCCATTCTGTCAAGGTTCTATCCGGCTGAGCTCTTTTCCTATCACTTATTCGAAATCCCATGCCCCCCTTATCCCTAATGGCTGCGGTGAAAGGGAAGTTTTCTAGAAGGTGGCTCATGGTTTCCTCCGCTTGGAAGCACATGCAGCATTGGGATGGTCCTTGGACTCCCCGTTTCCAAAGACTCTCACAGGTGAGGATTCCTCCCTTGACCACCAGCCAGCCGAAGAGGCCTACCTTGGGCCATACGTTCAAGGTCCATATCTTCTTCCAAGTTTCTTCCTCCTCAATCGAATTTCCTATCCAGATGTTGTACGCCTCCTTGATGCTGAAAGTTCCCTTGTCTATATACCCCCTCCTTAGAATGTCTGGGCCCTCCTTCACCCTGATGAAGCGATTGATAATTTCCTCTTGGAAAGCATCCCAATCTACCATATTCATTTGGTTCGGTTTTTCCAAGAAGTCTCAACACCTCCACCCATAAAGGTTTATGTCCCTTCAGTAGTGGCTCACTTAGATCTTGCCATCCGCTAGGGAGTTTTCCCGTATAGAGGCCCATCTCAGGATATCTCCAAGACCTGGGAGCTGGTTCCAGGAATATTCCCAGAATTTGGCATTCCTTCCATCCTGAATTTCCCAGAAACTATGGCTTTGCACCATGTGTCTTCCTCCTTTTGCCTTTGTCCATATGGGGGAGCCCAACTGGTCCTCATTGAAACAAATCAACTGAGAAAAAGGTCTGTCACGGGCATATTTGAAGCACCAGAGTTTGGCCCAGGGTTTAGATGTGTGAGTTACCCAGCGCCACCAGACTTTCACACCTTGGACCTCAGCCATTATTTTAGGATCTCTGAGCCGCAGACCCCCCATCAACTTGGGCCGACATAGGCCCTCCCAATTTACTAGAGCAAATTTGGCCTTTTTTGCTCGACCTCCCCACATAAAGTTCCTTTGAAGGCTTCAGATTTCATGAAGGATAGATTTAGGGGCTGAGAGGACTGAGAACAGATAGATGGACATATCCTGTAACACCGATTTGATCAGGACAAGCTTGCTGGGAAGGTTAAGGGGCCTTAAGATCCAGCTAGAGAGCTTTCGTTTCATTCTGTCTAAGAGTTCTAGCCAGGATGTTAAGTTTTCAACTTTTCCAGACCTAGAGGTACTCCCAGGTACTTAGAGGGGAAGGTTCCTTTCGTGAAACCTAGGATGCGAATGATGTTCCTCTGGGTAGCTGGGGCAGTATTCAGGAAGAAGACTTGGGATTTGTTAGAGTTAACAGTTAGGCCTGAGGCCTTGGCAAAGAGAGATAGGATGTTTTTGAAGCTTCTTGATTCTTGGACTGAAGGGTGCCCCATAAGCATGGTGTCATCCACGAATTGCTGGTGGGTGTGCGGGTCCATGTCATCATGGATTCTGAGACTTCTCAACTCCTCGTTCCCGGCCTAAGTCTGTAGGAGATGACTCAATCCTTCCACTATAAGAATGAAGAGAAAAGGGGAAAGAGGGTCACCTTATCTGATACCCCTTGAAGGTTGGAAGATGCGGGTTGGGGCTCCATTCAGAACGATGCTAAAGAAAGGGGTGGAGAATAATCCCATAACCCATTCCACCCAGCCCTCGCAGAAACCGTAAGCTTCTAGCATTTTGCTTATAAATTGCCAACTTAATTTGTTGAATGCCTTTGCTATATCGAGCTTGATCATCCTACCTGGTTGCTGAGAGCTTTGAAGAGAGTGAATGACTTCGTGCACAAGTATGACCCCATCCAGGATCTGACCGCCTTCCACAAAGCCTGATTATTCTGGGCAGATGATATTTGGGAGGAGGGGTTTCAATCGGTTGGCAATCACTTTAGAAATTATCTTATAGATCACATTGCAGAGGGCTATAGGCCTAAACTTGTCTAGGATTTTAGCTCCCACTTCCTTGGGGATTAGGGTTAGGAATTTTGTGTTGAAGGCTTTGAGAACCCCCCTTTTGCTTCTGGATTCTTCAACAATCTCCACAACCTCCTCCGTAACAAGGTCCCAGAAATGATGGAAAAAATTGGAGGTGTAACCATCTGGTCCAGTAGCTTTTCCAAGGGCCATTTGGTTGACCGCTTCTTCAACTTCCTGCATAGTAACTGGTTTGGTGAGAATCTCATTGTTTTTCTTAGTGACAAAGGAGGGGATTAGGCAAGTGATATTTTCTATGTCCCTTCCTCTATCATGATCTTCCTCTTGAAGGATCTACGAGAAGTGATGGGTAAGCTCGTCTTCAATCTCCATTTTGGTTTCAATTTGGCTACCGTCCATCTTTCAGAGTTTTTGGATTCTAGAGTGGCTCCTGTTTTGGATAACTGAGTTATGAAAGAACTTGGTGTTCTTTTCACCATACTGCAACCATTTAACCTTGGATTTCTGTTTTGAGTATATGCCTTCCTACATTTCTCTTGCCTCTAGTTGGCCCCATAGAGATTTTTCTTTTTCTTGCATGTCCTCATCCCACCCTTCATCCATGCCCTTCTGGCTAAGGAGCTCGAGCTCATTTATTAGCCTTTTTTTTATCTTCAAAAATATTATCGAACTCTTCTTTGTTCCATGTACAGATTTTGGCCTTGAGTGTTTTGAGTTTCTGCTGGAAACGATACATGAATGTTCCTATGGGGGGAACCATCTCTTGCCACCATTGATTGACAAGATTTTTAAAGTCTGTGTGTTCCAGCCAGAACTGTTCAAATTTGAATGGTTTCCTTAGAGTAGAGCATGACCAATCCCAGTTAAGGCTGATAGGCGAGTGGTTAGATCTTGAAGCAGGAAGGATGTCATCCATAATCTCACCCGTACCGTGGAAAATATTCTCCAAGACCAAGAATCTATCCAATTGGGAGGCCACCAGATGCTCACCACCCCACTTATTATTCCAAGTATACCAACGATTTCCCGTTTCCAAGTCCATAAAAGAGCTTTGGGCCTAGAAATCGCAGAATGCCTCTTGGTATTTGTCAAGGGTTCATCTTCCTCCCTTCTTTTCCCCGAGGTTGGATATGAGATTGAAATCTCCACCCATTACCCAAATACCCCCTTCCGACTGATGTTTGGTCTAGTTGAGGAAGTATATGAAAGCCTGCTTCTCTGGGAAGTTGCCAGGGCCATATACATTTACAATTGTGCCCTTCACTCCGGAGTCAAGGTGTTGGAAATCGACCATGAGTGCAAACTTATTGGCCCTCCAGTCTGAGAGCTCCACCACTTGGGGAAGCCAGAAGATTGTAATCCCACCCGATTGACCAACAACATCTAGGGCCATAAATTTGCTGCCTTTCCATACTTTATTTCTGATTTTTTCCAATCCCTTACAACTACATTTAGTTTCTTGGAGTCGAAGTATATCAGGGTTTTTCTACTTAAGCTTCCTATTTAGGATCCTCCACTTCCTGGGGTTGCTACACACCCTGATATTCCATGAAATGAGCTTCATTGATAAACTTTGGAGACTTCAGAGAAGGTCGCCTTAATCATTGGGTATTGGCCTGATTCAATGAGCTTGACTCCTACTTCTGCAATGCGCTGCTTATTTGTTTTTCTTCCTCTTCGTTGTTCCTCCTCTGGAGACTTCCTCTTGTTTCCTTTTTGCGGATACAGATTGATCCCTAGGTTTAGGTGAGCCCCAACCTTGATTATTACTTCCTGAAGGAGCTCGATTTGCCTCCCGGGGACATAGCCTTGGCCCTTCTTGCCACATTCGACCTCTACCGCGTCCAGATCCAGTTCTCCTAGCTCCATTTCTTCATCCTCATCTTCCTCTACTATTTCCATTTGTTGGACTTCCTCTTTCTCTGGGCTGCTGGTATCCTACTGTTCCGCTTCCTCCTTCTCCTTAGGTGTGTCTCCTTCCAATCGATCCCCCAGGACTGCAAAGGATTTTTTGGATATATTCGCCCTTACCTCCTGATCTTTTTTGGCCTTTGATACCCACCTCCTCTGCTTCTTCTTCTATTGTTTACTTGGGTGAATCCATCATTCTCCATGGCTCCCACCGGCCGGTGTTTAGTGGAGGTAGCCATCAGGGCTAACTTGGGGCAGTTCCTTCCTAGATGACCATACTCATGGCAGTTCCTAGATCGGAAGGATATCTGCTCATAATCAATGGGCTGAATCCAATCCTCGTCTTCCCAGTTGAGGCTTATGGCTTATGGCAGCTCCTTGGATAGATCTAAATAGATGCAGATTCTAGCAAAAGAGGTATACCTTTGAACCCTAGTTTGCTCTGCAACTTTTATGAATTCTCCTAAGGTATTCCCTATGTCCTTCGAAGTGTCCATGTCCCAATATTCCCTCGACAGTGAGAAGAGATGGATCCAGACAGGGGAAACTGTCATGTCTTCAGTTTCTGGGTTGAAGCGTTCCTTCCAAGGGTGAAGGTAAACACCTGCAGAGAAAAAGAAGTAAGGTCCCCCTTCCAGAATGCGGTCCCGATCCTCTTGGTTAAAGAAGATGATAGTGAAAAAACCCTTAGAGCCGAGGTGCAGGACATAGTGGCCTTTAGGGTTCCATACACTACTGATCCATTTGACTAAGTATTTTTCGTTGGGCCAGATCCCCACAAAATTTCTGATCAGGGATTTTTCCTTCCAGAGCTCTATCTTACCTCTAACCTTCTCCAATCTGATATGGATTGCTGGGATTATGAGAGATTTAGGCAGACAACCCCCCACCCCAGACTTTTGACCGTTTATTGGTCCGGCCTGCTTCTCTCTTTCGACGTTCATGGCTCCATTAGCTAAATCAGGACCCGATGGGCCTGTCTCTGCCATTGTGCAACCAAGCGAGGCCTTGCATCCCTAAAGGCCAGAGCACCCCTCGCCAACATGTGCAAGGAGAGCCACCCATGGCCGGGTGTGACTGGCAAAACCCTAGGCTTGGTCTCTCAGCACCAGCTCCTCCGTTCACCCGAGCTCAGAGTTCCAGTTTTATCACTATCTTCCCCTATTACCATTCATTATACAAGGAGGTGGAAAATCATTTATCCTACATGTATTATGAGATTTTTTTTGTAAGTTAACTTTTACATTATATCACAAAAACTGGTACATAGAAATACAAAGTAGTTGGCCCTCTCATCATGAGAAAACAACTTAGATTTTGTGTATTCAAGCCTCTCAGAAGGAGAAAACATCCTATGCTCAAAATATCAATTTGATGAAGTTGACATGCCCTAAAACTTATATAAACCAGAGTAACAAAAAACATACTTGTAGACATTTGATAGTAGACAAAAGCTATATCCATCTAGGAGATACCGACCTTAAACAAAAGAGGACCGGTGCTAAGGAAAACACTACTTGATAGGGTCATCGCATGCCTTTAGCTTAGTAGTAGGAGGCTCTCCCTTAGCTTTCACTCCACCCAGGTTCTTGATATTAGTTCCACTGGTGCCAATTAGCATGGGGTCATCCTTTTGCACAATGTTAGTTGTTTCCATAGCTTGGCTCTCCTCCTTGACTTCTGAATTCACCATTGCAAAATGCCTGCCATCCACATTATGAGTTCCATCATCAACTTCAGCACTAGAATCATAGTGAATTTGTCCATCCTCCCCAATGGTAACAAGAAACGGTGATGTAAGATGGAAAATATCAGCAATATTAGCACATCACTTAATGAGCACTTGATCCTTGTTGCCCAGCTCCAAGAGTCGAGCTTGCCTATCTTCCTCCACTTTATTGATATCGCTTCGAATGAAAACTAGAGTGTTCGTCATTGCAATAGGATGGCGAGAGATACTAGCATCATCAGTCTCTTGAACGTGAGTGTGATGACCTCGATTGCAACTGTTAGGGGCACGATGACCATCCCATTCCATGTTCCTAGCACCTCCATAATGAACACCACACTCAGTAGCCTCCACAGCCCTCGTTTTTGTCCAACCTAAACCGAGTTCAATGATCCCACTAAGCCAAAGAATGCTAAATTGTAGGGACAAACAAGAGATAATGATCCCAATACCTCTCGCAAGAGCCATAATAAACCCACTACGATGATAAAGGACATAATTAAGTTGCATTAACAGGATGGCATTGTCGATCCTCGACACGAGAGGAAGGATTGATGAGTGCAGTCACCGACGTCCTTGTGTCGCTCCCATGCTAGTCGTCTGACCCTGCTAAGTGACCCCTATCCCATCTGCATTAATGCACCCACCATGTCCAGTAAACACCCCTTATGGGAATGCATTATGGGATGTGATTCTTCCATACCTCTAGCTATATAATTAAGGTGAAGGAGACCCTTTTGGGGATGTTGTGTATTCTATTGAATACTATTGTAAAGTTGTGATAAGCACATGTGGAGTGGAACTCAAGTATAAGATTGGAGTTTTCTGAAGAATAAGAAGACAATACCTTCCTGTGGATGTTTCCTCATTCGGAGTTTGACCTCATATATCTGGTGTCTCATTATTTTCTCTTATCTCTTGCTTGTTATTTTGATTATATGGTGTTTGTATGGATAAAAGGCTAGAATAGCATTTTCTTGTTATTTAATTAGTTTTTGGTAAATATAGTGATGTATATTTAGTACATATTTCTTAATATTCTAACATGGTATTAGAGTTGGTTACTATGTTCTACCTTATTTAGTAAATTTTTTATTTATTTTTATAAGCACAAAGTTCTTCAAATGCTTTTAAGGCCCATGCATATTTAGTAGATTTTCCCTCGGATCTATCTGTGATTTTTCTTTAGATATAGGCATTTTTCTACATGTTTGAGTTTTATTTCTCAAAACCCTAACCCTGACCATTATTTTTCAGTTTTCCTTTTAGATATTTTTTCAAGTTTTTTCTTGATTTTCTTAGTAGATCTCAGTTGAAATCCATTGTATACTAACTTTCTATTAAAGGTCTACCGTACTTGCAACAAATTTGGTATTTTTTTCGTCTTTGGTTGTGTTTTGTTGTAGGTTTATGTACAAGACAACGACTACTTTCACAACTTTCAATTTTGGGCAGTTTAGGCCCCCCCCACACCTTTTAGTCCCAGAAAGTGCACATGCGTGCGCACGCATACACACACGCCTTTTCCATATAGGAAGTGCATACACATGCACCTTTTCCATAGAGAAAGTGCGTACACATGCACCTTTGCCACTGAGAAAGTGCGCATACCCTGTTGTTTGGAAAAAATTTCATTGAAACCTGTTTTTGGTTGTTGTTTCTACTATAGGTTCGCAGATCCATCAGTAATTTGTTGTTGGGTTTCATTATTGGTGAGAATTTATTTTGGTTGTAATCACTTTTCTTCTAGATCTTAGTTTTGTTGTTGTTGCATTAGGGTTTAGTTTCTTGATTCATCATTATAAGTTTCAAAGTGGCCTATGTTCCTGAACTAGTTGTACTAACTATCTCACTTGGAAGGGAAATGTGTAACATTTTCAAGAGTAAGAATCTATCACATTTAGTTAAAGGTGAACAACAAAAACCTATCGATGCTAAAGACCTAGCTATATAGGAAGATTGATGAGATCAAGTAAGAGGACTCAATGGAGAAACTATTTTAGATAGTTTACATGTACATATTGAGGTTTAGGATATTATGGTTGAAGTATGGAATACTTTATCTTCTTTATTTGATAGAAAGGTCGTTAGTTCTGCTTACTATCTTGAAAAGAAAATCCATGAGTTAAACCTTAAAGATTTTGATAGCATAGAGTATTGTCTTGCTAAAATTAAAACCTATAATGAAAAAATTAAATAATTATGGTAGTAATTACAAGAAAAATCATATTGCCCTTATTATTCTTGTAGAGCAAAGATTACCTACTACATTTGATATGTTCATCCAAACTAAGAATTGAGCCATTGAAATGTCTAAAGGTTTTATGAAACCAACTTTTGAAGATTTTTGTAAAGGTTTGATATGTGAGTAAGATAGATTAATTACTTTGGTTCAATTATCTAATAGCAAAACTTTAATGGCACATAATAAAAAGAGCCATAATAGAGTTTTTAATAAAACCCTAAATCACATACTAAATGATCAACCCCTCACTATTCTAATAATGATGATGCTTCTAGATTTTTTATTGCGTTGCTAGGGTTTTGCTGACCTGTGATCGCGCCCTAGCCGTGAGGGCCCTCGCGCCCTGCCATGGATCCTCTGGATCCCTCCTCCATGGAGGACAGATTCAACTCAATCGTGGCTGCCCTCCCTCCTATTCCTGCTGTCGCTATCCCTTCCTCAAAATTTGTCAAGCGCTCGGAGGTCCCTGAAGTGAAGCTTTGTTCTGCTGCTTCAATGAGGAAAGCAGTCGCTCTCTCTGAAAAAGGTCTCATTGGCTTGTTCACCGGCCTTTGGCCTTCCCCGCGCTCTGTTGAAGTCTGGCTAAACAAGAACTGGAGAACCCTTATCCAGGGAGAAGTTCAGCAAATATTTTGTGGAAAAGGTTATTTTACTTTCATCTTTGAAAAGAAGGAGGATCGCGACCTAATCTTCAGGAATGGGCCTTACTTCATGGGCCCAAGAGGTATGTATCTGAACAAATGGGATCTGTCTTTTAACCCTGAAAAAGATATTCCAAAAGCTGTCCCTGTGTGGGTCAAGCTTCCCCATCTCCCTCTGCACTGCTGGAATGATGAGGATTTCTAAACAATAGGGAATACCCTAGGAAAATTCGTGGATAAATCTGAGCCAAAAGCCCCTATGTTTTCTTGCGCTCGAATCTGTGTTGAAGTCGGTCTGGAGAAAGGCCTCCCGGAGTCAATCATGCTCTCCATTGATGGGTGGAATCACCTTCAAACAGTTGACTATGAGCAAATCCCATTTAAGTGTAAATTTTGCCACGAATATGGCCACTTTGCCAAATCATGCCCGAAGAATCCTGAAAAACCCATCTCAAACAGCCCTCCTGGCGAAGGATGGAATGTTGCAAATGGGAAAAAAACTGCCAAACCATCAAAGCAGCAGGCCCCTTCGTCAAAGAGCCCCCCTGGAAATAGATTCGAGGTTTTGGAGACAGAGACTCAAGAAGCAGAAAATCAGGACGAAAACCCTGAATTGGAACACCAGCAGAGCTCAGAACCCTAGGTTGTCATCCCATCGCAAAAGGAACAGGAAGGTCAGAAAGACAGCCCTAAAGATCCACCGATTCAGGAAAAGAAAACCCAGGAAGAGGGTTTTGGAAACTCTGGGGAAAAGAGCGACAAAGCAACGGCCTCTGAAGGATCTATCACTCGATCAAGGGCAAGAGCGAACACCGAGGAAAATACAGACACCTCCATGGAGGAGCAAGAACCCCTTTCCAGAAAGGGAAGAAAATCTAATAAAACCATTAGAGAACAGGAGGCAGCAAGGGAAAAGGCGGTAGGAAAGTAGGCTAATCTAGATTTCCTCGTCAAATCTTCGAATGCAAGAAAATACCTCCTTACAGCGGAAGAGGAAAGAAAAGAGAGAGAGAAGGCCCTTAAGCAACAACGAAAATAATGAAAGTAGTCTCCTAGAATTGCAGAGGTTTGGGTGGATTGCAGAAGCTAGAAGTTATCAGAAGATTCAAAACAATGGAAGCTGCCTCAATCCTCCTTATTCAGGAGACTAAAAAATCAGCGGAAGAAAGTATTGCACTTCTTAAAAGCATTTGGAAAAATGGGGAGGGCCTTGCCGTCAGCGCCAGTGGCGCTTCTGGAGGGCTTCTTTGCTGGTGGAGCTCAGATAAGTTTGAGTTGAGCTCTACTATTGAAAACAGGAACTGGATTTTCTTAAAGCTAGAAAATAGGGAAACCAATTTTTTTTTTTGGATTGGAAATGTATATGGCCCAACCTTGAATTCGCTAAAGGATAATTTTTGGTCAACATTGGAAGAACAATGTGATGACAAGAAGATGGATCCTTGCTTTATAGCAGGAGACTTCAACGTCACTATCTCAGCAGATGAGCGTAGAGGCGGAACAAAGGTCAGGGACCCCTATGGGGAAAGATTGGAAGATCTCATTTCCCAGTGGGCTCTCTCTGATGTCAAACCCAAAAACGACACCTTTACGTGGAGTAATAGGAGAATTGGACCTGGATATATAGCAGCCCGTCTAGATTGCTTTCTTGCTAGCACCCATCTTCTTGATCAGCAGCCTGAAGTCAAGCTCTTGTGCTCTGCAGTGTCGGATCACAAACCTGTCTGTCTCTTTTTCCCGCCGACGGAAAATCTGGGGCCCCTCGCTTTCAGATTTAACAGACTTTGGTTGGATTCAGCTGAGGCCAGGAATATCATCTCTGAAACTTGGCAGTGCTATATTCCTGGTACCCCTGCCTACTCTTGGGAACAGAAGTTAAAACGGGTGAAGACAGCTCTCAAATGTTGGGCAAAAACTCAATATAAAGAGCCAATGGAGCAAAAGAAAATCATATTAAAGGATATGGAACTCCTTCAAGCCGAAATGGAAACCATCTTGGTAACTAAAGACCATTTTTTCAAGGAAATAGATCTAGAATCAAAACTTCAAAAAATTCTCAGGGCCGAGGAAGAGGGCTGGAGACTTCGCTCACGCATTTTTTGGCTCAAAGGAGGGGATCAAAATATGAAGTTCTTTCAAAATCAATGCAGGGACAGGCAGCGTTGGAATACAATTCGAGAACTAAAGAAGGAAGACGGCTCTGTCATCCAAGGGCAAGTGGCCATTAGCTCAGAGGTAAGATCTTTTTTTGAACATCTATATAACGATGAAGAACCTGTTTCTCAACGTCTTATGGAAGAAATGGTATCGGATATCCCTGCCTTGATTAGCCCTGAATATAAAACCAGGCTTGAATCCCCCATATCAGAAGATGAGGTAAAGAAAGCCATCTCGAGTCTCCACCCGGATAAGGCCCCAGGTCCTGATGGATTCCCTATTTGCTTTTACAGAACCTTTTGGACTCTCATCAAGAAGGATTTGATGCGCCTCATCTCTTGGATGGAAAATGGGAATATGGGGGGTGCCACCAATTCCACCTTTCTGGCTCTGATTCCCAAGGAGCCCAACCCCTCCTCCATCAAAAAATTTCAACCAATCTCGCTTTGCAACGCTTCCTACAAGATCTTCTCCAAAGCGCTGTCTCTGAGGCTGAAGAAAATCATCCCCTCCCTTATCTCCCCAAATCAAGGTGGTTTTTTGTCCGGAAGACAAATTAGTGACAACATCCTGTTGGTCCAAGAAGCTATCCACTCCAGTACAAAAAGGGGCGAGCCTAGGATGGCCATAAAATTGGACCTTGCTAATGCTTTTGACAGGCTGAGACACTCCTTTATCATTAAGGTTCTGAAGAGCTTTGGATTTCCCTCTGTCTTTATTTCCCAAATTCAAGCCTACATAACCTCTCCCTGGATAGCTCCCCTTATCAATGGGCGACCCTCAGAGTTTTTCAAAGCTTCTAGAGGAGTTAGGCAAGGATGCCCTCTATCCCCTTTTCTTTACGTTTTGGTGGCTGATTCCCTAAGCAGAAGATTAAATAGACTCCAAGCTGAAGGCTCTCTTCTAGGCCTTTCCTATCGTGGTTTAGTCCCTCCCATCAATCACGCCCTTTTTGCGGATGACACTATCCTTCTGGGCATAGCCTCCCCTCAAATAGATAGGAATTTTCTCAGGCCCTTGGACATCTTTCTTCAATCTTCAGGCAGTGTAGTAAATCTGAATAAGTGCCAAATCTATGGTTGGAACTGTCCAACAGCAACCCTCTACAGCATCTTTCAAATCCTTCAAATTAAAGCCAACCACAGCTAGACTCACTTCACTTATTTGGGTGTCCCAGTGGTGAAGAAATCCTTGAATTCCTTAATGTGGAATCCGGTAGTTCAAAAAATCAAAGATAAAATTCATTCCTTGGGATCGAAATGGTTGAATTTAGCAGGAAAGACCGTTCTAATAAAATCCATCCTTTCCTCCTATCCCATCTATTTAAGTTCGATGGTCCTCGCTCCCAGGAATGTAATCATCAGCATTTGCAAAGAAATCCGGAAATTCTTATGGCAAGGGGCAAAAGCTCAGTCCAAGAAGTTCCACTTGGTCAAATGGGAAACGGTCAAGCGGCCTAAGCCTCAAGGCGGGTTAGGCATCAGAGATCCTGAGCTCGTGTGTAAAGAACTGGGAGCCAAACTGGTTTGGAGGCTGGTCACGGGGAGAAAAGAATGGTGGAAGGAAGTTATTAGGAAAAAATATATCAAAAGGCCTAGATCAAAACTGCTGGACAGAGCTTGGACAGGAAAAGGAACCCCCCTTTGGCAGTTGTGTAAAGCATCCATCCACATTATTTCTGAGAACTACTATTGGATCCCAGGGAATGGAAAGAAAATCAATGTTTGGACAAGTAGCATCCTAGGGCAGCAGCCTCGTTCCTCCATTCCAGAGCTAGTCTCTCTGTCTGACTGGGCGAGTAGCCAAGGTATCATCTCTCTTTTTGATCTTTCCCGTTGGGATCCTAAAGGTCACTGGTCTGGCTGGACTCATCTCTCTCCTCCAGCGCATTTGGAAAATGCCTCTGCCGCTCTCTTCTCATCCCTACATGGCTTGACTCCTTCGAGCCTCTCAAGTTTAGATTGGCTCGGCTGGGGTGAATCTGGACAATATAATGTTAAAGAGGGATATAAAAAGATAAGCATGGAAACAACTTCGGTGGAAAGGATCTGGAAGCAGGTTTGGCACTCCAATAGTATCCCTAAAGTAAATAGTTTTATATGGCTTCTTCTGCATAACAAGCTGCTTACAGCAGAAAATTTAAGGAAAAGGGGAATTTCAGGCCCTTCCCGATGTGCCATGTGTAACTCTGCTGAAGAGACCTCCAGCCACATTTTTTTCCACTACGAAGTCTCTCTCCCAGTTTGGAAGACCGTCCTCCCTCTAGATTATATTCCTGATTTTCCAAACAAGGCTTCTCAGCTCTTTAAGGATTGGCCCAAACAGTTTCCAGGATCTCTAAGGAATAAACCAATTCTAAGCCGCCCGTGGTCTTCTATTCCAAAGAACCTATGCTGGCAGCTCTGGTTAGCAAGGAATCGCGCCATTTTTAAGGATCGAAAAGCCATTCCCTCCATTATAGCAGCCAAAACCATAGGGATGATAGTTGAAAAGTTTGCCTCTGATAATATTTCCTTCCCAACTCAGGAGTCCATCCCCGAGCCCTATGCCACTTGGAGCAAAAACTTCTTGAAAGAAAGTAGCTCCCTTCAGTCCAAAAGCTCTAAGTCCTTCTCCTGGGAGATTTGGCTATCATCTCTTGATTTTAAGTCCTGGCTTCGGGAGAAAAACTCCTTTGCTATCTTCTTTGATGGTGCCTCGAAAGGCAATCCTGGGGAGGCAGGTGTGGGGGGGATTCTCCTGAATCCCGGAGGACATGTGGAACATACTTTCGCTTGGGGGCTAGGCATCAGATCCAACAATGAAGCTGAATGGATGGCACTTATTCAGAGCCTCCATATTCTCAAAGTTAAGAAAATTCGAAAAGCCTTGATCATTGGGGATTCTAGGCATGTCATATATAAATTAATTAATGGATACAATGAGGGAGCAGTCAAATGCCGGCGTCTCTATGAAAAAGCCAAGCTTCTCATGTCCAGCAGCTATGAAGCATATCATATCCTCAGGCACAATAACTCAGCGGCCGATAGTCTGGAAAATGGGGGAGTTTCTCTCTCGCAAGGACAATATAGTCAGGATGGAAATCGCCCAATTCTCAAGTCTATCCCCTAAGTTGTGGCGCTGGAAGCCTCCCTTTCGGCATCTCTTTTCCCATTTCCACGAAATTCTCAGTCAGTCTCCCTTCCTTATTATCCTTTCTCTCCTAGATTTTTTCCCCCCTTTTTTTTATCCCTCCCTCTTGACCTCCACAGCCCTTTCCCTCGCCATCTTTTCTCCTTCATTGCACTGTCCTTCCTCTCATTTCCTCGTTGCCGCGTGGTGCCTTCGCTGGCACCCTCCTCTCCTGCTTGCTCTGGTTTTAAATGCCTTTCCTTTCGGGGAGTTAATCTCCTCCCACTCGCATGCTCTAGTCTTCATTTCGCCTCTCCATATGGCTTCTGCCGGAAGCATCATGTTCTCTCATCCCTTATCCTTCCCCGGCTCTGGATCTTTCGATGCCTTGCGTCTTCTTCTGCAGATCATCTCAGGCATAGGAGAAGGGAGCTATCCAGGTCTCCCATGGCAGGTCCTTCTGTTTATTCGCACAATTGTGAAAGAAAGGGTGGCTCTTGCAGCCTTCTCCCGGTGTGTGTGTATTTCTCTTTCAGTCTCGCTCAGCTCAGACTCCCCCAGTTGGGAAAACAGTCTGGTTGTCGGTTGCAGGTGCACAGTGTGGACAGAGGGAGACGTGGGAACCTTGGCTTATGGCATAAATGGATTCCAGTTGCTGAAGGAGTTTTTCATGCTCAGGGCCTGCTTTAATAGCTCCTCTGCCCTCTCAAGCCATGCTCCTCCTTTACAGGCTCAGTTTGCTCGTATCTCCTTGTTGGCTGAAGTTGGAGACATGGCCCAGCATGGTGATAGCGCGGGGCTAATGGACATAAAGAAGAACCTAAGGCGTCTATACGAGCTGCTATCCATACGTGTAATGGACAATAGAGAAATGGCTAAGGTGGTTAACAAGATGGAGGACACTGTCAATTATACATCGCTACAGATTAGCAATCATGACTCACGCATTGATGATAATGAGAGTAGCATCCGTGAATTATTGGGAAAGGTTGACAGGATGCAAGAGGATCTCCAGAAGTTCATCTCCATGAACCAAAGCAGCCGTGTCCATGTAGCTTCGGATGATGTCGTGATTCCAATGGAGGAAGAGTCAGTCTATCAGCCAAAAGGCAATCCTTAGTTTTATTCTCAGCTATGTTTAATGTTTTTCTGTCTTTTCCTTTGTAATCAGTTTGTAAGGGTTTACACCCTCAGCTTTAAAAGCTTTGAACAGACCCTTTTTGATGTGTCTAGTAAAACTCAATGGATAATCCTTTTTTGCTGCCCCACTGTTGAGCGTAGATCCACTGGCTCACCTGGCTTGTATTGAATGGCTGTGCACAACTGCTTTTATATATATCTTTTCCGTTTCTGTTAGAAGAAAAAAATAATGATGATGCTTCTAACATGGTATCTAATAAAAATAAAAGTATCATCCTTGCAAGTATTGTGGAAAAAACAACGACTCTAAAAGATTTGTTTTAAATGGATACATGAACTTGCTAAAACCAAGAAGACATTTTTCGATGAATAACTGGTAGCTTTGTGCTCCTATTCTATTTAACCTAGTAAATTAAATATTCTTATTTTGTGGAATGGATAATGGATTATGGTGCTTCTAATCATATGAATGGTATAACTTCTTTATTTACATCTAATGACACTAATAGGCACATATCACAAAATGTTTTAATTAGTGATGGTAAATATCTTTCAATAGTAAGATATGATAATGTTAAAGTTCATAATGGTACATTGGAAGATGTTTTTCATGTTTAAGGCATGCTCATCAATTCACTTTCTATTTATCATGCTTGTAAAAAGGGTTCTAAATTTAATGTTTGGCTAGATAATATGTTTGAAAATATATCAAGCACAACTTCAAAAATTGTTTCTTCAGGTCCTGTTGATCATGATGTTGGTTTATATAAGTTTATTGATTTTAATTAATGTGTAAAACAACCTTTTTATCCTATGTTTCTCATGTTGATGAACAAAGTAGATTATGGCATGAAAGATCATGTTACATGAATTATGGTAGAATGCAAATTATGTCTGAAATGGTACTGGGCTTACTTTCAATTTCTTCCACTAAAGGTGTTTGTGAAGGCTGTGTTCTTGGTAAACACCATAAGAAAATGTTTGATAAAGGTAAAGTTTGGTGTGATAAAGAACCATTGCAACTAATTCATGGTGATATTTGTGGTCCTCTTGAAACTCATTCTTTGTCTCATGTAGAATATTTTCTTGCTTTTATTAGTGAATATAATAGAAATCCAAGGTTTATTTTTTGAAACATAAAAGAGAAACCTTTGGTACATTGCAATAAATAAATCCATGTTTGAAAAATAGTCCAATAAAATTAGTGAGACTTTGATAACTATTAATTGGAGGGGGGATTCATTAGAAATGAATTTAATGCATATTTATGTAAGGATGAAATTCAACATCAAAAGATTGTTTTTTATACACCTCAACAAAATGAGGCACTTGAAAGGAGAAATATGAATTTGGTTGAAATTTCTAGATCTATGCTTTATTCTAAAGGATTACATAAACATTTATGGGACGAAGATACATATTGTGTTAACTATATTTTGAATAGAGTCCCTGGCAAAGTAGTTTTGTAGATTACTCCTTAAAAAAATGGAATGACAGGAAACCCAATATTTGTGTATTATCCCCCAATTTATAAACATTATTTCTAATGTTGAAATTTTGGTTGTATTTTAATGAGTTTGGTTGACTCTCGAATCCGCCCAAACAGTCCCTGGAGGACAGTTGTAACCGATACATTTGGCCTTTAATGAAATTCTGAATGAGGGGGGAATCCATGTGAAAAGAGGAGACTATGCATGCAAGAGGGGGAGACGTAGAAGAGTTAACCTCAAGGACTAGGTGCCAGAACTCCATAATGTCACTGGACAGACCCTGGATAAATAAGGGGACGCAGTGGTTGACGAAGATTCCTTGGGGAATGGGTCGTAGCTGCAAAATACCTAGGAAAAAACCAAACTATAAAGAGAGTACATGGGAGGAGGAAAGACTCTGCTTGGTATGCTGAGAAAGAATGAACTCTTGTTGTGTGAGCACTCTGTGTTAGGCAAGAGTTGAAAGAAATACTTGCTGTGTGAGCACTCTCTGTTAGGCAAGTGATTACTCAGTGGAATATTGAACCTGAGGTTAGTTGTCTCCGCTCTTGGCATCCATACTTTAGCTCAAGGATGATTTAGTACAGAGAATATCTATGCCAAAATCTACGGTTGGGTGGAGCATGGTTGTTCCTTCTTCATTCTGCTAGCCTTGCAAAAAAGGTCACTTATGTGTTTAAATTCTCATAGGCTATCGAGATCAGAATATAACTATATTTGTGTAAATGTGTGGTTCAATGTTAATGAAATGATAAGTACTAGTTTTTTTTTAGGGTTATAGACGAAAATATTGCTTATAAGTTGGTGTAATACTCATGTTTTGTTTTGAATGACTGTGACTTTCATTTGGTAATACGGTTGGTATAATAGTGTAATATTGTTTATGCAAAGAATTACTTGGGTGCTTTATGATTTCATCGTTAGTGCCCGATGAAAGGGACCCTGATAGGGAATTCTAAGTGCTTTACTGAGTTTAGATCCTCTCCAGCTTAGTGGAGTCCTTGTTTAATACTTTTAATCCTTAATGAATGTGAATCTATGAAAGAAAAGTTTTGCTGCTGATGTCTTCCTGAGAAATAGGCTGCTGAAAAGGCCTTATAATCCCTAAGGTTGAACTTGTTTTGAGCCACGAACTTTTCCTGAGGCAGCGAGGACAAGAAGGTTGTTAACCCCTTGGTTTTACCCAAGAGAACGTAGGAAAGTTAAGTAAAAATCTAGGGTCAAAAGGCCCGTGGAAACCTAGGCCTCTTAAGAAGAACCAAGTACTTCCACAACCCGTAATCCACATTGTGGAAGCGAAAAGTGGAAGTTAAAACATAAATAGATTAACAGTTTTCTCAACACACAATCTGCATTGCGGAAGCAGAAAGCAGAAAGTAAGTTGCAAGGAACTTGAAGGTTTCCGCAACCCGCAATCCGCATTACGGATGCAGAAATCAAAAGTCAAATCATAAAGTATTTAAGGGTTTCTGCAATTCATAATCTGCATTGCAGAAAGCAAAAAGAGAAAGTGAAAATTATGAAGATGGTAAGTGTTTCCACAACCCGCAATCCACATTGCAGAAAGAGGAAAGCAAAATTTAAAGTTATAAAGATTTCAATGGTTTTCCACAATCCACAATCCGCTTTGCAGAAGGTGGAAAGCAGAAGTAATTTATATAGGATTGTGTGTTTTTTGCAATCCGCATTGCGGAAGCGGAATAGCAGAAGGGTAAAAGTTGTAATGGATTTGTGTTTCCACAATCCACAATCTGCATTGCGGAAGGGTAGAATCATAGTGTGATTAAGCATTTCCACAATCCGCATTACATAAGCAAAGTTGCGGAAGGGAGAGCTCGTTGTGGAAGGATTGCTGTGGAAGACTTCTAGCTTGGGTTTTGGGACCCAATCATATAGAGGATGAAGGATAGATCTTAAGGATATTCTCCCTGGGGTTTCTTTGTATTTTTGTGACATTTGATGGATCATTTATAGGGCCCAATCACCCTAAGGTGGATTGGTAATAAGCACAAATCCCACAATTAACATTTATATATAACAAAGAATGAATACACGGGTTTATGGCTAATGACATATGTTTATGTAAAGTTTTTTTTGTATATACATTTTGGTAGGTTGTACGAGTGTGTCACAATTTCTAACTTTAAGATACGTGTCATTGAATGTTGAATACACATCCTTGATGAAAAATAGAAAAAGTTAGAGCCCAAGGTTAACAAAAGTATTTTCATTGGTTCTTGTGAGGATTCCAAAGCATATAGGTTGTTTTATCCATCTACCCAAGGTGTTACCATATGACAAGATGTTCAATGCATTGAAGTTTCTCCTCCTAGGTTTCCCAAACCCCATATTACCTTGAACTTGCCTTCATCTTCTATACTCCTAACTTTCACTGCAAGGGAAAGGCTCATGTGTAGAGGTTATATCGGATGCTACTCTAAAAAGAGTCTGCAAATCTGTTTATAGCGGAGGTGACTAGTGGAGGCGAGCAGGCAGAGGTTTTAGTGAATGTTTTATTTTTTATTTTTTATTTTTATTTTTTTTAGTGCATTTATAGATAATAAAAGCATCAGTGCGTACAAGAAAATAACGCACTAGTGTTGCAAATAAATCATTTGGCACCGTGACTGGAAACACCATTAAGTGCATTTTTTTGTTGCAAACGATGCATCTATATTAACAAAGCACACTTGGCCACCACATAATTGAAAGCATTGAAGTAGGGTAAACAAATACATGAGAGCATCAAATTACTATATATAAACCACATATTGTACTATTTATGAATTTAAACCATAGACTATACTATTTCCTATTTTAACTTTTTATTAGCGGTGCGTTGTATATAATAGACCTCACCAATGCATTATAGTTTCAGGCGTACCATAACAGGGTTTAATAAAAAAAATTATGCATGAAATATTCATTTTTACTACATCTATAGTGATTTTGAGCCGTACAACATCAGTGCACTACATCCCCTGCTTAGACACCTTACCATTCGTGCTCGACATGGAGGCATTTCCTACTTCCATTGTGGTTGTTGATTGGATTTTGAATCTTGCCAAATGGTGGGAAAATTTTCAAATTTGATAGACATCATAACCATGCCTCCTTGATGTTCCAATGTCTACGTAAATTGTTTGTTACTTCATAATTTATTTTTTTACTTGATTAAAATTGGAAATTAACTTTCTTTTCTCATATATTTAAAAAAACAAAACATGCGGGGTGAGTTCGAGCCATTTTGCTTGCACCGTAAGTTGGCGCACCCTGAAAAGTTAAAGGGTATATCCTTCGTGGTGCATTTTGGAAAGACACGCACCACATGAACGATAATCTATAATTTCATAACATATCTATTAACTAGGTTTAAAAAACTTTCAACTAAAACTGATTTGTCTAATAAACTTGTGTGCACCTTCATGATGGTGTGCTGATGTGTTACAAGTGCACCGCATAAATAAACACATTAAAAAAAATCATAACATCAAGTAGTGAGATTCGTTAACTTGTCCACACCAATGTCACCATCCATCGACGTGTAACATGCCCGCCATTATCACATACAAATTTATGTTCTCACTAAGAGTGGTTGTAGTGTATTCTAATAAAAATTACGCACTGTGTACGATGTCATGACATGTATATAACGCACCAATTTCGGCGGTGCAAAATTTAAAAAACTTTTAAAAAATAAAATGTTTAACGGTGCGCTTTGATAAACTCAGCACATGGATTTCTCGATGCGGTGATGTGTATCTATCACGTCGTTAAATGATAACGAATTGAAAAACCCACAAATATCTTCTACAATGTGCACAATAAACTTGAGTGCATCATCAATATAGTGTGGTGACATGTGTAAATCGCACCACTTAACTAAACTTTATTTAGAAAAATCATTATGTTAAGCGGTGTGGTCCATTAACCTTTTGCATTGATGTCATGGTGCATTGATGTCTAAATGGCGCATCGTTATCACATTAAAAATTTTGAACTCAGTAATGGTGACTACGATGCGCTCTAAAAACGCTTATGCACCGTTTATAGTGTGATTAGATGTCCACGACGCACCAGTGAAGGGGTGGAAAAATTTAAATTAAAAAAAATAAAAATCTTTAACGATGCGCTACATTAAACTCTTTGCACCGATTGCTTAGTACGTTGATGTGTAACTAGCGTATTGATTAAGCATTAAAATTTTTTAAAAGTCACAAAAGACTTTAATGGTGTGGCTTATGAATCTTTGTGCATTGTTTTTTGCTGTTGATGTTTAATGGTTGTATCATCAACAACCATTTTAAAAATTATAAAACATGCAACAGTACGCTCTGTGAATCATTGGGAGCCGTTAGCGGTATGCGTGTGGCCCAAGAGTACCGTTAGTGGTGCATGTGTGGTCCAACTGCACTGTTAGTAGTGCGCCACTGTAATTAAGGTGCAGCGCTTGTCAAAATATATCTTTTTAGGGAACAAGTTATTATTTGAACTTAATAAATAAGATACTAATTTAATGATATATTTAATTTTTTTAAGTCTATTTATGAGACTAATCAATGTTATCTAGTTATCAAAGACGTCAGTGGTAAGAGGACGATCAACAACAATAAGCATAAGTTGACCAGTACAATATTATGTGCGAGTGGGAGGCAAGAGACAGGGAGAAATATTTGTACCCTCGCCCCATTACTGTTCATATCTAGGACCTCTTAATGGTTATCAACCTCTTAAAGTTCTATCAGGAGGCTAAATCACTCAAGGGGAATTCGTAATTGTTGGTGCAATTGATGTGACGTTGGGATCATAGTAGGTAGAAATTTCATGTTGGTCTTGATCAATGGTTCCAACCCACTAAGGAGGACATTTATATCATCATTGGGCTATCGAGGAAAGGGGAGGATTTTCCCCAATTCTCTAATGTCCCAACTGGTGTTACAACAAAGAGTCAACTGGCTTACTCCTAGAGATATATCGGTGACCATGACATCGATCCTAATGATTTTCAGGTGCACAATGGATAACTAAATATTTATGCGTTCAGTGGAGCAGGTTAGGTGCCTTTTTATTTTTCTTAGGACGATGGTGCACTCCAACACTGATGGGAAATGAATTTGTTGTGATCTATTGTATTATGTCAATTCTTTATTGCAAAGACTAGCTAGATGCATTAAGTGGTCTACCATTTTTTTGAGGCAGTTTTGTTTTCTTTGGGTCAATGTCCTGAACATATTTATGGGAGGGTCAAATTCCCTCTGGATTTAGATATTTTTGTCTATTTTTTAGAGGTTTCCGGCCACTAAGCCATCATTTGAGCCTCATCATCCGAGGTCGATAACAGATGTGTGTATTCACTATTAGGATTATTAATCCTCACTTGACCATAGTGTCTATTATATTATTTAGCCTAACTTATGAACCTTAATTAATTAATTGGATCCACTATTACCATTGGGTCCACTTGGCCTAATGGGGCCACATGTACCAGTTACCAAAGTGTAGGGAACACTGCTATAGGTTAACTGCACCTTACTGCATGTGTATGCATAAGTTTGGGAGCCTCCTATACCAATCCCTACATTTTAGGAGCCACTGGGAGTCCTGGAACCAACCTCTATTAGTTAGTTAGAGTTGGAACTAGTTAGTATTAGTTAGCTTCTAGTTACTTTCAGTTAGATCACAATCAGTTAGCTAGCACTAGTTATGTATGGCTAATGCATGGATGCATGTGGAGTAGGCGCATTTTCCCACCTACCACCTCAGTTACACTGAGTTAACTAGTTATTACTTATTGTATGAGTTGGCTAGACATCTGGGAGTTGATCTATGGGAGTCCGATATTGATTGAGACACCATGAGTTAGCTAGTCAGTTAGGTACAATCAGGTCCAGTTGGTAGATTTGAATTGCTCCCTAATGCATTCAAATTCTTCCTATGTAAACTATTGTAACACCAGATTTAATTAATGACAATGATACTGTAAATTCCTAAGTAATACTCATCTATTTCCTGTGTGGTTTGTTTTTTTTCAGTTTGTATCTTCAATCTCCTTTTACTACAATCATAATTCAGAACTAATTTCTTGAATATATAAATGGCACTTCAATTCTAATATGGTATAAGAGCATAGGTCTCAGGTTCAATTCCCCTGAGCTACGCCAGAGGTGGGGTGTTGGAGTATCGGTACAACCTCCACATGGTATAACCGCCTCACCTATGGGAATATAAAACAAGTGGGATAATTGCCACTCCTGGTGATAGGCCCTTGTGCTGGGTTTCAAATGTTCATCAACATCTACAGGTTTTGGTGTAACAACAAACCTTACATGGTAGCAGAGCCATCTCATGTAGGCTTCATGTTTGTTTCTCTCCATTGAACATCAAAAGCAGCTGGGTTTCCACAGAAGTCCCCTATGATGATTTGTTTCCTTTGAATTTATTCAGAGTGGTGGAGAGGGTGTGACAGACCCTAAAAAAATGTTCATGTTTAGAGGAAAAGCATGATTCTAACAGTTCAAATATTTTAGTGTTTTGCAGTGAAAATCTACAGGTGCTACGTAGCTTGTGTGAAGTTTTGTGATCTTTCAACTTGAGAATTATGGATTCTCAATATCCTACACCACGGATCCTTGCAGCTTCCAATTATCTTGATTGAAGGATTGATATGCAGCTGGCCTTGCGCAAGCATGGCTACCTAAGGATAATACTTGGAAGGGAGGCTGAGCCCCATCAACCAGTTGAAAAGAACAAGTTTCTGAACCATTATGATGAACTTTCAGTTATCTATGCACTTATATATCTAGAGATCTCCTCTTCCACTTTGAAGGTTTGAGGACACCCAGAGAATCCTGGGAGAATCTTGAAGACTTGTTTGGAAAACAAGATGAGCTTCGTGGATACCTCCTGGAGAATGAGCTGGTAGCCTTACATCCTAGCATTTTTTAGACTATTGAGCAATTCTTTACTAAATTCGAGTCTCTTGCACTTCAATGCAGTCAGTGCGGAATAGAATGGAAGGATGAGCAAAATGTCCTCTCCATACTCAGAAAAATCGGTCCTCAGTATTCTGTATTTGTTTCTATATTTCATTCCAAGTGGGATGGATTCCCTGGTTGGAAAATTTCTTCACTTGATTCCTTTTCCTAGTCCTTAATAAAGGAGCAAGAAAAGTTGATTCGAGTGGGAGTCATCAAGACCTCCAAAGATCGGGATCTCCTAGTTACTGACTCTAGCAAAGTGCAAGACAAAGGGAAATCAAAGAAGAAGGATCCCAAAGCATCTGGTTCGAATCCTAAACAGAATCAACAGACTTCTGAAGGAGCCTCCAACTCTAAGAAAAAGATGAAGTTCAAGTGTCCCTATTGTATGAGGGTCTTCTTTCATCCAGAAGACTCGTGCATGAAGAAGACCCTCAACAAGATGAAAGCTCTATGTGTACAGAACAATATTGCCCTTCCATAAGGTGCAAAGATGTCTGACGATGAAGAGAATACTGAAGAATATGAGATATGCTTGCATGCAAGCCTCTCTCCGTCGAAGGCTTATTTGATAGATTTTGGAGCATCCAACCACATGGTTTCCCCCGGGAAATCCTTCATCAATTTCCCTCTATTAGGAGGACCTAGTAGTCATATGGGAGATGACTATAAAATCCTAGATGTTGAGAGAGGTTTAGATAAAATCCAGCATGATGTGTTCATGCCCTTTCCTTTAGAAAAGAAAATTGTTGAAGATGAAGAAAAAACAAAATTTTCCCTACAATGAATTCGAATTGAAGAAAGTCTCCTTGGAGTGACTCCTTCTCCTATTGATCCAAAAGTGTATGAGATATCTCATATCTCATATCCTCACATGGATGATCTAGAAGAAGACATTCAAATCTCTATTTTTGAAGAAAAGCACTCCTTCTATTCTTTGCAAAAATTCTCCAGTGATTCTTTAAATTTTGTGCATAGTTTAGCGATGGTTGTTTCAGAAAAGGTAGAGGAATTTGATTTCTCTATATATAATAATGTTTCTAGTGTGAAGATAAGTAATACAATGGATATTATGGAAATAATATCAGGTTATAGGAGTTATCCATTCACTCTCATTAATCTAGAGCTTCCAGTAAATTCCTACAGGATTGCATGTACCAAAAATCATAATTTTGAAGAAGGAGAAAATTGTGCATCTACCATCTCGGTGGAGCAAAGTTTTGGATCTGATAGGAACCTTTTTGGATCTGATTTATTTTTTGATATGATAATATGTGGTTCAGGTTTTAAGATTCAAGATATTTCAGTATTGCTTGTAACTGGTTTCATCAATTTTGTTGTGACAAATCAAGCACTACAAGTCTCCTTAAATTTTGTTGTTGAGGATTCGATGTTCGTTCTATATTATGAGTTTGCTGATATTAGATTTTGTGAATTATTGGTTATTTCTAAAGAAATATCATATTATCGAGCTCATTCTCTCTCCATAGTCCTAGGGCTTCTCTACCTTTGGCCACATGCTCATCCCCTCACAGAACTAGTAAAGAGGAAGACATTCTACATCCGCCTGGATACTTGCTCCTAACACTTGGGGCTGATTTTACCTCTCATAGTTTGATGTTAAAGGTTGAAATATATCACATTCTTGGGTGTTCCTCACATGGTTCAAAATCTCATGAACTTTTGCTCTCTCGTCAATTAATTTCAGTTGCTCTACACGGGTCAAGTTTTCACCGTGCAACTGTTTATATTTCTAATTCAGTTGAGTATATTATTCTTCTTCCAAAAGGAAGATTCCTCCATACATAAGCATTTTGTTTGGATTCAAAGGTTCATCTGAAATAAGAACCAAGATATTGCATTTACTACTGCATAGTGCTGCAAATAACAACATAAATTTTCACAAGTTTTTATTCAAAATTTGTATTCCCACAGTTGTCCAAGTTAGAATTTAGGGGGGGTGTTAGGATTATTAATCCTCCCTTGACCATACTGTCTATTAGATTATTTAGAATAACTTAGGAACCTTAATTAATTAATTGGGTCCACTATTACCATTGGGTCCACTTGGCCTAATGGGGCCACATGTACCAGTTACTATAGTGTCGGGAACACTGCTAGATCTTAACTGCCACATACTGCATGTGCATGCATCAGTTTGGGCGGCTCCTAGACCAATCCCTACATTTTAGGAGCCACTGGGAGTCCCGACACCAACCTCCATCAGTTAGTTGGAGTTGGAACTAGTTAGTCTTAGTTAGCTTCCAGTTACTTTCAATTAGATCACAATCAGTTAGCTAGCACTAGTTATGCATGGATAATGCATAACTGCATGTGGAGTAGGCACCTTTTCCCACCTACCACCTCAGTTACACTGAGTTAAATAGTTATTATCGATTGTATGAGTTGGTTAGACATTTGGGAGTTGATCTATTGGACTCTGATATTGATTGAGACACTATGAGTCAGCTAGTTAGTTAGGTACAGTCAGATCCAGTTGGTAGATTCGAATTGCTCCCTAATGCATTCAAATTCTTCCTATGTAAACTATTGTAACACCAGATTTAATTAATGACAATGATACTGTAAATTCCAGAGCAATACTCACCCATTTCCTGTGTGGTTTGTTTTGTTCATTTTGTATCTACATTCTCCTCTTACTGCAAACATAATTCAGAACTAATTGTTTGAATATCAAAATGGCACTTCAATTCTAATATGCACATGTGGGTAAAATGATTTCCAAGAGGGGCCAACCAAAATTCATGCCTAAGTTCCCACCAAAGGTGCTTGAGATGCTAGCCAATGAGGACAACCATGCATTAGACATTGTGCCATATCCTTATGTGCGCTTGGACTGAAGAGCATTCCAAAACATCTTCTTCACCTAGGATGAGCCACCAAATGAAATAGGTAACATTAACGTTAGGTTTAAAGTGATCTAGTTGAATTTTATTCTCTTTATACTTAATGAAAATGAAATATATTCTAAATTATTTAATGAAATTGTCTAAATAATGTTGTTTACTGTATATTTTGAATACATTGGCACATTCGATGGGGAGGGAATGCCTACTCCCCTTTAGGATGACAAGGAGTCACGAGAGCTCGAATTGTGACAGCTGGCCAAGCCTATCCTTCGATGCAAGCCTAATGATAGGTATTAACAGGATGTGGCAGATAGGTTATCAACATTGTTGGCACAACATGGGGTTCATCCTATATAGGTGCACGCAATTATGTGACACCCCGACCTCATAGTGATATGAAGGATGGTTCCTCATGATATGAGGAATTCGATGCAACATATTGTCGATGCATCCATCCTTTTAGTTGCTAGGAGGGATGATCATTCCTCATATGACGAGGGTGAAGGTCCTCCTCCTCCACCATCTCCTTCTAATTGTCGAGACGATGTGGCCTCGACATCTCATCAACTTCCTCCTCCATTATCCCCAACATTTCATCCTCCTCCACCTCATCCTCATCCATTAGCTTCGACATCTCATCCACCTCCTCCTCCAATAGCTCTTTCATATTGTAATATATCCCCACCTATCCCACCAAGTCCATCTCCTCATTCACTCCTACTCAATCGAAAATCCTATCCTCCTCATTGGCCCGACCATCCACCATTTGCTTCTCCATTCACCTCGATTGTAGATACGATGATCACAATGGGTATAATTAAGCCTCATGGACCTATCTATGTTTCTCTCTAGGATTGTCTTTTTTCTAGCAAAGGTATTGGTGCCTCTAGATCTACTAGTGGAGGTGTCGATGCAGCCTTTGGCTTTGTTGGAAGAGGTGTTGATTATGCATGTGGCTCTACTAGTGGAGGCATTGATGCCTCTGGATTTGGTGGTAGAGGTACTAATGCCTCTCGTTCTGGAGGTGGACTAGATATGTTATAGTAGCTATTGGACTGGAGATATATATTTGGCATGTATCATCAGTTTTATGTTATTGTTTACATACACACACACACATACTGAAGACATATATTTGGCATGTATCATTGTTTTGATGTTATTGTTCACACACACACACACTATGTATATATTTTTTCTAAAGTGGGTCACCATGGAAGCCTAGTTTTACACCATGGCTACGTCAACTTGGGAAAATATCTTATACTCGCTAGGCAAGTATACATGAACTTGGGCATCATTAATCACGATAAACGACTCACTAGCCTAATATTTCATTACATACAAGGGCTCCCAAGGAGAAAATGTCCCTGACGAGGTTTGAACCCGGGTGGGGAGCGCAACAACGAAATCTCCCAACCACCCGAGCTACGCCCAATGGACTGACACACACACACACTATATCTATATATCTATATATATTTCAAGTTGATGATTTTGTTGATGGTGACGTGTATGTTAGGTCAGGTTAGATGATGATTGTTAGGTGGTAAAAATGATGATGATGGTATTTTTATGTTTATATTGGTATGATGATGTTTATGTTTATGTTTGTTAGGTGGTGAAGATGATGATGATAAGTTGGATGATGTTAACTGTTTTTAGATGTAATTACTATATGCTTATCTTGGATGATGTTAGGTGATATTATATGTGAATGTTTGTGTTTGCTTATAGATGTCTATGTTAGATGTGTACTATCAACAACAAATTCCTCCAATTTAATATTGTGTATAAACATCATGCATTTTAAATTGTGAAAAAACAGTAGGCATATTTATTTTGAAAAATTGTGAGAGTTGTTTATTAAAAAACATCAATCTTTTTTCTTACAGTGCAGTTACTATCATATAGTTACAATAAATGTAAACGACTTTATGAACTTATATTATAAAATATAATAGGTTAGAAAGATTTCACATGTAATTATATCTTAATTATATTTAAATCAATTAATTTAAAAAAGTATTTTAATAATAAAATGCATTTCATTCCCCTATAACAAATATTTGTTTATACTAATTTACAATGAACTTATAATTTGCATTTAATGCATCTTAGTGTTACATGTAATTAAACGAAAATCATAGTTAATCATATGATTAATATATTAAATTGAAGTGATGCAACTATTATACATTTTATAGTTTGAGAACTATTCATAAATTGACACATTTTTCCATCTTGATTTAACCATAAATAAATTGTACATGCATACATAACTTCCCAATTTAACTATGATTTAATACTTGTACCATGGTTTTATTTTTAAAGGTATTTCCACAATTTTGACAGGGTGTAATTAACTTTATATTTGGAAGATAATGCTTACAATATGTGAATTTGAATTGCCTCTATATTTTCCTATTTATTAACACAATTTAATTAACAAGCTTCAATATCCATAGTATGATAGATCCACATATTACTGTCATAGTTTAAAGTATTTTTTTCAAGGCTTCTTTGTATTAACAATTTCAATTTCATATTCATAATTAATTACTAAACATATGACTAATATAAATATTCACAAGTAAGTGCCTTCTA
>LPNX010592602.1:192948-228069 GCA_001517045.1 Pseudotsuga menziesii | reverse complement strand
GGGGGTGTTTTTGGTGTTTTTTTTGCAAAAATCATCGTTTTTATGGGTAGAGTTCTCGTTCATAGTATATAGTTCTCGTTTCATAGTATAAGTGGTTGAAGGTATAACTTGTTTTGCAGGTCTCTTGAAGCGAGAGGAGCAAGAAGAGGATTGAAGAGAAAGCTTGGACCAACCTTCAGTTAGTCAGGTGTGGACCTTTCTCATCTCTGAAACTTGCTGTTATATGCTTGCTGAACATTGTGCATCTCTCTTTCAACCCCAGTACATTGATGGCCTCTTAAACCCTAGCCATAGGATACTTTCCTTTACAACAGAACTGGCGACTCCGCTGGGGAAAGCCTTGTCTATTTGGGGTTTTTCTCTTGTTTTCTTTCAGTCTGTTGCATTGTTTCAGTTCCTTCTTGCCACTTAGGAACACTTTATAAATCTGATAGCACACTTCCCCTGCCTTCTTAAGGTGGTTTTTGACCTTTTTGGGGAATTTTTCCACCCATTCGCGAGTTGCTCTTCTGAACAGTCGCGAATACTTGCTTGCATTCGCGGGTTGCTGTACTGAACAGTCGCGAATCATTCGCGGGTTGCACTTATAGACAGTCGTGAATGCCCCTTTAAACAGTGTTTTTCCTCTTTTGTGATTTTTCTTCTGTTTGAAGGTGTTTTGGGTAGGCCTTTTAGGGTCCTCTGCAGGTGCATGACTCTAGGGAGTTAGTGTCATCCTTTTTTTTTGTTCTCTATCTACGTGGTAAGCCTTTTATTGCATTAGGGTTTGTTTTTTGCTCTCTCTCCCACCTCCTTTGCTTGGTTTGATTTTTTGGCCTATGTTTCTGATCAACCTCTGTTAGTGATCTTTTTTTGATTTCAGAATCTTGTCGGTCCTGGTTTCCTTCTTCTTTTGTTGGTTAACTTCACCATGCCAAAATAGGTGACTTGTCTTTTATGCAAGCCTTTCTTCCAAGTAGGGTTTATGCTGACTTTAGTTCAGTCTAGAGTTTGTTTGGTGGTTGTACAGAAAATTCCTTTTTGCTTTGTTCTTTTTATCTGCATGCTTTGCTTTGTAGGTAGTTTTTCTTTTTTATTTATAAAAGAAAATTAAAAAGAACCTATACTTGTTTTTGCTGCTTGCCCCCTCCACCTCCTTCTTTGGTTTGACCTTGTTGAACAAGGTACTGAGCAGCCTTTGTTTGTAGGTTTAGATTGATTCTTGGGACTTCTTGACCTTTGTTTATGTCAGTCTTTTTGCTCAGTCTTTTCATTCCAAAGTTGTTGGCTTGTTTACCTTTGTGAGCCTTCCTTTCAAGAGAGGTTGATATCTAACTTTAGGGAGACCTAGAGTTTGTTTGTGGGGAGTAGAGTAGTTGTCTATTTGCTTTGCTTACAGTACTTGTTTGCATTAGTTCATAGGCTAATTTTTTCTTTTGCTTTTATAAAAGAAAAAGACCAAAACATATGTTTGCTTTATGTGCATGTAGATTAGGTTGTTAGTCTAGATTGCATAGCATATCTTTGTTTTTGGAAAAATATAAAAAGAATTTTGCTCTTTTTAGCTTTCAAGTTTCTATTTGAAAAAGAAATATAAAGAGAATAGTTTTTGCTTTTTGCATTTCATTTCTCTTTGCCTAGTCCTTTGTTTCAAATTTTGAGTCAAAACACCATATAAGTTTCATGCCATTTACCCTCTAACTAAGAACATCCCATAAAATAAACGATATAATTTTAAAATTTATTAGTAAGTTTTATTTTATAGGGTCATACACCAACTAGCTTAGGCTAGACTTGTGGGTTAGGGAGTTTAAACTCCCCACAAGTGTTAAATTTCAGATGTAGTTGGCCAATCACTAGGTAAATCCTTTTCTACATTGATTGTATCTGGGAAGCTCCTCTCAAACGAGAGTTAAGCACTAGGCCGCGTGGAGGCTTGGACAGAGGAGATAACCCTCCAAATTCTTGTCAAAACGTAACCCGGGACTTTTACGCATCTGGGGATTCTGTCCTAGACAGAGTTTCGGGCTCAGCTACCCTGCCCATGCGTACGAGTTCGGCTGACGACTGTCCCCCCAGACTGTCAATTTAGTTAAGGTAGCCTCTAATCTCTTTGACATCTAGGGATCATACATAGGTACATCGGAAGGTTATTTCTGTTGACGTTGGACGGGCTTGGAAGGTAACCCTTGTGGAAAGTGCAGGAGGGTGGTGGGTGATTCCTCCACTTGTGCTTGAGAACCACCTCAAGGATGCCAAGTAATCGTTCATCAGCTTTCTTCTAGAAAGTGCATCTTATACCCGTTTGTCTGTTTGGGCTTTAGGAATTTTTAGTGAGTGATGTGTGGTTTGTCTGTACTTAGTGGGCCTTTAGGTGTCTGCTTTGTAATTTTGGTTGACCATCAACCTCAAACTTTGTCTCTTGTTCTGAAACTATGGCTAACACCCCTTTGAACACCAACCAAGAGATCCCCATGATGGGATCTCCTTGTCCTATTCCTCTCACAGGGAATGTTGGTGTTCCCTTGATGGCCACCTTGAATCTTTCGGGATTCACCCTAGGGCTACTGGTGTGTTGTTTTTCCACTCCAACTGTCCTGAATGCTCTTGATGCTTCCCAAGTAAGCTCCTTATATCAAGGGAATCAAAACACCGCTACCCCTTCACCTGTAGTTAGTTCTCCTCCTCCTTCTACCTCATGCGGCGAAAGTACTGATACTAGTAACCGGCAGCCTAAAAGGAGTAAAAGAAGGAGGAATAGGAAGAAAGCACATACACAAGGGGGCACCCGTTCAACCTCTGCCAGTCAAGTTGAACCTCACCACCCAGCCTCTGTTGTTCAAGCTGGGGGCACCCATCCAACCTCTGCAAGTCATGTTGGATCTAAGCACTCAACCTCTGCAACTCAAGTTGATCTTCACCATCTAGCATCTGTTGGTCATGATGGTAGGATCCTTTCAACTTTTTCAGGTCATGTCGGATCCAGTCTCTCAGCCTCTGTTGTTTATGCTGAAGACACTCGTTCAACCTCTGGTTTTCAAGTTGAACCTCCCCATCCAACCTCTGTTGTTCAAGTTGGATCCATCCACCCAGCCTCTGTTGTTCAAGCTGGGGGCACACACTCAACTGCTACAAAGCATGTTGATCCTAACCATTTAGCCTCTGTTATTCATGTTGATGGTGCCCGTCCTACCTCTGCAAATCATGTCGGACCTAGTCTCTCGGCCTTTGAAAGTCATGCTGGGGACAGTCTTTCAGCCTCTGTAGTTCAAGCTGAAGACAACTTGTCAACCACTGCAAGTCATGTTGACACTGTTGAAAAGTCTACCCGTTCAAAACATAAGCTCAAGTTTCCTTGTAAGCTTTGTGAGGGAGACCACCTTACTTATAAATGCCCTTCTATTGCCGAGGTGCGACGAGTTTGGATTCATGGCCATCCCGTTTTTGAACATTCTGGAGTCTCTCAACAACCAGCATCTCTTAGTGAGGTTGGACCCAGTCATCCGGCCTCTGTTGTTCATTCTGGGGGAAAACTCTCATCCTCTGCAAGTTATGTTAAGAGCAAAGAGTCACCCACTACTAGTCATGTTGGCTCAGTTGAGAAAACTGGTCGTTCGAAACATCATCTTAAGTTCCCTTGTGTGCTATGCAAAAGAGATCACCTTACTCATCTATGCCCTCCTATCCCAGAGGTGCGAAGAGTGTGGTCCGAGACTCATGGATTTCATTCTTCTGAACACCCTATAGTTTCTCAACATCCTACTCAACCTTTGGTTGATCAAGTGGTCGAACAAATCTCAGATTTTGTTGATCCCACTCTTCTTTCGGAGAGTGATCCTCATGTGATTGAACCAATGTCATCTTTGTTCAATCCCACTCTCCCTTCGGAGAGTGAATTTCATGAAGCAGTTGAATCAATTCCATTGTCGATCAATCCCACTCTTATTTTGGGGAGTGAAGTGTCTACTAGTCACATTTTCTTCATTGCCAGTTCATATCTTACTGAACAAGGGGGCACTAACTTTGTTTCGGAACAACCCCCACCAAGCCCTCAGATTGCTTCCTTTGATTGGGATATCCTAGTTAAGCCGCACCTTCCTTCCGTTGCACCTTTCCAGATAATGGTCAAAGTTGAACCATATACGATTGCTCGTTGTATTGTTGATGAAGGAGCCTCAGTTAGTATTTTGTCTGCTCGTGCTTGGCGAGGCATGGGATCTCCCAGCCTTGTGTCAATTGCTAGTCAGTTACTGCCATTTGATAGAAGAACTTGTATAGCCTTGGGAATTGTTGCTCAAACACCTGTTACTTTGGGTGGGAAGACCGTCTTAGTTGACTTCATGGTGATAGAAGACCCCTTGGACTTTAATATGCTCCTTGGACATGATTATGTCTATGCCATGCAAGCTGTGGTGTCAACATTATTTCATGTGATGTACTTTAATCATGGCGAATAAATTGTCACTATCGATCAGTTGGATTTTCTTGATCCGTCTCCTGACCCAACTAGAGACCAGGTTTTTCCTTTATTGATTCCCAGTGTTTCTGTAGACACCACCCCACCACAGGTGAACTATGTGGCCTCTTGTCCTTTGTGTTCAATTGCTACTGAGAAGCAGCCTCTGTTTTCATGCTTACCTTCTTGGGACTTGGTCCCAGCAGTTGATCGGGTGAGTCATCCTATACAGACTGTAGAGCCTACTCTCCACTCTGTTGATCCATTTGAAAGTTTAGACATGTGTCCTATCTCGGATCATCTCCTTCCTTTGGATGAAGTCTTCCTAGAGTCTTTGATACAGTCTGACCTTCTTTTGGATGTTGGTTCAGTTGTGACTAAGTCTAACCCTGATTTGCCTAGTAAGTCTGATCTTTCTTCTTATATTGGTCTTGTTGAGTCTTTTGACTTTTCCTTTGAACAGCAAGTCAGTGATCCTGATGAGTTTGATTTTTCTTATGAATTTTTCGACTCCTTGGATATTGAGTTTGTTCCTGCAGACTCTATCTCCCTTGTTGATTTTTGCTCTCCTTCTGAGGTTGATCTTATTGATTATAAACCCTCGAGCCTTGGTTCTATAGAATCTTCTTCGGTTGATTCTTCCTTGACTTTACCTTTTATAGAAGATAGCAAAGTCACATGTGTTTCTTCTAAAGTGACCCACATCGAATCGTTTCTTCTGAATATGATCCTGATGTTGTTGTTTCTTGGAGACAGGATTCTTAGTTGGATTCACAACTCTTTACTGGTCTCACCTTGTGTTTCAAGTTGTCATTGCATTTTCATGTGCCCTGCTCGTGCTTATGAGCCTGATGCCGGCTTCCACGCTTTTAGCTCGTTTTATAAGCCCTCATCTTTGTTCTCATCGTCGCTAAGCCTTGTATCATTTTGCCTTTGCAACTTGACACCCGTTACCTTGAAGAGACGTTCCCCGAGTGTCCTTATCTTGCTCACTTTCCTTGCATTATGCATAGGTCTATTCCTTGCACTTGGAACTAGTTTCGCCTGTCTATGACACTCATCTCCTCACATTTAGAGCATTCTTTTTGCTCTCCTTCGAGCTCGTTAAAAACAGTAAGGAGGCCGCGAGTTGACTTTTTCGGACTCGTTAAAACTTCACGGGAAATATTTTGAGTTTCTTTAGGCCCATGTTTGACTCCTAAAAATAGACTTGACTGCCGAGTAAACTTTCCTGTTCAGGCTCGTTAAGAATATGTGAATGGGCATCCACATTGGTGGTAGGTTATCTCTTTCTCGGACCATGTGGAATAATACGAGAAAGGATCACTCTCCTTTCTTCGGAATTGAGAAGAGTATTCTCAGGTATAGGTTTATCGCTTTTCCGGACCTGAGGGACTAAACTTACGGAAAAGGAACTCCCGGTATGAGCTTAGTTTTCTCTTTTTCGTGCTTTGGACCAAAACATGAAAAAGATTCCGCGTGTACTTTATGTCTTTGTCATGCTCGTTAAACCCTAAAGAACAAAGCATCGAGTTTATTGTTGTAAGCTCCATTTCTCGTAATCAAATGGATCTTTCCAAGTGATCTTGCCTTCCTTCACACTCGTAAAAATCAGGCTATATGCTGCTTTTGAATGAGCGTTGGGTAGGTGGTAATTTAACCTTTTTCGGACCTTCCTGACTAAGTACGAAAAAGGTGTGCCTTTTCTTCTTCGGAAGTTAAGAGAGTTCTTCTGTTGTTTGTTTTATACTTTTTCGGCCTCATGAGACTAAATTGTACGAAACATGACCCCCCTGGAGTCTTCTTTGGAGTTTTCAGACTCTCTAAACTATGAAAACACCATCGAGCATGTACTAGTCCAGGCTCGTAAAATCCACAAATTAGTGCCTTATCAAGCATTCTTCTTTCTTTTCTTCGAGCTTGTCAAAAAATGAAGATGGTCCCGAGTTTGATTTCTTGGACTCGTTAAACCTTTACAAGAATGAAGGGAAGGGGAAGGTTATTTCCATGTCTTTTATATCATGGCAGCAAGTCTTGTTTCCTTGAACAAAGCACCAGTTTTGAGTCTATCAACAGTTGGGTCCTAGTCTTTTGACCTTATCCTGATTCAGAGTTTCTTACTCCTCCAGTTGGTCTTTTTTCCAATTATATGGGGAATCTGTCAATGTCTCCTACAATGTAGATTTGTTTCGTTGGTCCTATTTTGTGTCAAAAGCTGCCTAAGTCACTTTTGTGTCGTGCTCACTATTCAAGGATTAAACCTTTGTCGGCCATTCTGCAGTTGCCTTGACCTTTTGTGTCGGCCATTCCCTGGTATCAGTTCATTACATCATGTCTTCATTGTTCCTTGTCATGAAATTCAGTGCCAATTCCAGTTCCAATTAGTCTTTGACTTACCTCGTGTTGGATGATGAAGGATGCCTTAATGCCTTCCTTCCAACGGATCTCTTCCTATCGACTGCAACACATCTTGATTTGGGGACGAGATTTAGAGTTTTATGACAGTACCTTGGGAATTGTTGTCATCAATGGCAATTTCCCTCGCTATTGGGTAGTTGGGAATACCTTAATGTCTCCTACTCAATGGATTCTTCAAGTGTTCGACTTCAAGTCCTTGTAATCACACTTGTTAGAATGTACTAGGTACCTTGGGGACCATTTTCATTAATGGTGGTTTCCCTCGTGTTTGTTAACGGTTTTCATTATTGACCGGTAATCAAACGGTTTCCTCCATGTTTGACTTCAGCTCCTTTATTCTCATGGTTAGGATTCGTACCTTTTTTGGGCGGTTTGGATTGAAGACCTTGGGCTGAAAGTAGCATCACCATTTTTTGCTATTGCCCAAGCTGCGCAAGACCTTGTTATACTTTATATGACATTTTGTTGAGACATAGATCCACCTTGTAATTTTGTGGCTATGATCGATTGTTGAGCATGGATCCACCTTGTTCATTTGTGGCCATGGCTCCTTTCGATTTGATATGGCGCCTTTTTGCATATTGAGCGACCATGATAGTTTCATCAATTATACATATGTTGAATCTGCCTGTATTTTAAGGCGATGTTTTGTATATGGACGTGTATGTTCCAGAGATCATTTTTTCTGACATTTATCTCTCTTACAGGTACCTTCACTCGAGCCTTTTGATCTTGGCTTCTCTGCTCTCTCCATACTCAGTTGTTTCCTTTATAATGTATTTCGGATATCGTCTTCCCCTCTAACCTCACACATTAGGGGGAATATTTTAGAGCTCAAAATGACACATCTTCCTGTGACCACTTTCCCATGATTTCGTCGCATGTCGGTACTTCATGAAAGTCACTGAAAAAAAACCTATCTTGGAGGACCCATATCTTGAGTTCTGTAACTCTATTTGACCTTATTTTTACGCCATTGGAAAGGTATTTCAGTTAGCTAAAACTTTCCCGAAGACACCAAAGTCTAAAAATGCCCATAAATACCCTAAAATGTGTTTTTTGTCCATTCACGATTTTCCTTAAGGCAAACCCACGAATGTGCCTCTTAGCATTTTAAAATTAAAACATGAGTTAATTGGAGATTAGTTAAGTCATTTAACTTAATTTCCTTAACTGCTATAACTTCTCCAACCTTCAAAACTACCTTATTTCACCCATATAAATAGAGGTAGGGAGGTCCATGAGAGAGGACTTGGATTTTTGCACTGTTATGCTGGAGGAATCAGAACTGATCTCTTTGCCCACACCTTTGCCCTGGAAGTATTCTCCTTGTGTTGCAGAGATTGGAGGCTGAGTTCTTTGGAGAAGAGAAGTAGCAGAACCAGATCAAGGTTTCGTGAGGTGCCAAACCTGAAGAGAAGGTATACTTGTACTTGTTTTCAGGAATAATAAAGATGTGATGTCCTTCTTCTTCCCAAATCATTGTTCAATGTGTGATTGAATCTCTATTTCTGATCATATGGTGATGTTATTCATATCATTAGTTCATGTTTATTTGATTATCATTGTCTTATATGTGGTCATAATGGTTTGACGAAGGTATAACTTGTTTTGCAGGTCTCTTGGAGCGAGAGGAGCAAGAAGAGGATTGAAGAGAAAGCTTGGACCAGCCTTCAGTTAGTCAGGTGTGGACCTTTCTCATCTCTGAAACTTGCTGTTATATACTTGCTGAACATTGTGCATCTCTCTTTCAACCCCAGTATGTTGATGGCATCTTAAACCCTAGCCATAGGATACTTTCCTTTACAACAATAGGAAGAGTACTTCAGGGTGTTGCTTCAGTATGGGATCAGGTATGATCTCATGGTTTAGTAGGAAGAAATCTTGTGTGGCACTGAGTACATCTAAAGTAGAGTATGTTGCAGCCTGTTCAGCTAGTTGTGAGGCAGTATGGCTGAGGAAGCTACTGTCTGATTTATTTGATCTCCAGTTAGATGCTACTTGTATATATTGTGACAACTAGAGTTGTGTAAAGTTGTCAAATAATCCAGTATTCCATGACAAGTCGAAGCATATCGAGATCAAGTATCACTATATCAAGGATATGGTGCAGAGAAGAGCAGTGAAGCTCTAGTATGTTGCGTTGGATGAATAGATAGCTGATGTGTTAACTAAGACATTAGCTAGGGTGAAGTTTGAATACTTCAGGGAGAAGCTTGGTGTTCTCCATATTGAGATTCCTCCCAAGAGGAAGTGATATGTCCGTGCTGTGCCCTTCTGACATGGTGAGAGGATTGGTTCCTTCCATGGTCAGATATAAGTGTTGTGCCCTTCCGACATGGTGAAAGGATTGGTTCCTTCCATGATCAAATGTAAGAGCTGTGACATGGTGAGAGGATTGGTTCCTTCCATTGTCAAATGTATGTATGGATTCCACACCTAGCATGAAAACGGGCCGGCTCTGTGAAGACACATCTAGTATGAAAAAGGACTAGATATGTGTGGATGCCATACCCAGTATGAAAAAGGACTGGCTCTGTGAAGACACATCTAGTATGAAAAAGGACTAGCTCCGTGTGGATGCCACACCCAGTATGAAAAATGACTGGCTCTCTGAAGAATCATCTAGTATGAAAATGGACTAGCTCTGTGTGGATGCCACACCCAGTATGAAAAAGGACTGGCTCTGTGAAGACTCATCTAGTAGGAAAAAGGAATAGCTCTGTGTGGATGCCACACCCAGTATGAAAAAGGACTGGCTCTATGAATATTGATCTAGTATGAAAAAGGAATAGCTTTTAGTGGATCCCACACCCAGTATGAAAAAGGACTAGCTATGTGAAGACTCATCTAGTATGAAAAAGGACTAGCTCTGAGTGGATGCCACATCTAGCATGAAAAAGGACTAGCTTTGTGTGATGATACATCCAGTATGAAAAAGGACTGGCTTTGTAGATGTACATCCAACATGAAAAAGGGTTGGCTCTGTAGAGATTCCTATAAAGAGAAGAATCAAGAGATAGCACCTGTGATGATGAACCAGTGATGATTCAGATCGAGTGATGATGATCTAGATCTAGTGATGATGATCCAGATCGAGTGATGATCCAGATCTAGTGATGATGTCCAGTGATGATCCAGATCGAGAGATGATCCAGATCCGATGATGAAGATGACTTGAATATGAAGAATACTTGAAGATGAGGAAGACTCGATGATGATACAGAAGATACATAGAAGAAGACGTGTGCTGAAAATTGTGTCGAAAGAATACCTTCCTAGTTAAGAGGGATTGTTGATGTATATGTAACTTCGAAATGTATTTCACTTGTATTTCTTATATATTGTAACCTGATGTTTATTCTGGGATGTACTTGAGTCATGTCATGCCCCGATGTTCCTATAGGGAAGATATATAATGTAAACAAGTCATGTCAAGTCATTGTGGGTAACCCTCCTACTGTCTAAGGGTTAAAGTCCCTGGAGATATGGGGCACTAGGGTTATTAGATTTTCCTAGTGAGGTCGGCCCTAGTAGGGTTTTATTCATGTTGGGATTAGTATAAATAGAGAGCTGGACTCTATATTTATCACACAACTCAAACACACTCAAGTGTAGCGCATAGTTGAGGAAGGAGAAGACACTAGGGCTAGATAAGAAGAAGGTTACTGCTGTCAGGAGATCTCTTACTATTTTGGGTTCTACTTTTGGTGTTGATTCTTTCTCAGAGGAAGTTGCAGGGTTTTCACCATTTATCGTTTCCCCAAGGATAAACACTGTGTTCATTGTCTCTTGTGTTTGATTGCTGTACTTGTTATTCTCTCAGTTAAATATCCTAATGTTATGCTAGCTTAATGATAGAAAAACTAACAAAGATGAACACACAACCCATGTCACAGCTTATACAATATATTTCGATTAATTTCCAACCCTTGGCTCAGAATAGTTCCCAGTATTTATACAATTACAATCATAACTTCTACCAACTGATATCGGGAAGCCACGAAGATCTCTGATCTTTAGGCTGCCCCAATTACGATAAGTTGTTACATCTCTGGCAAGATAGAAGTAGGAAATATAAGAATAATGTTACTCGAGATATTAATGACAATTATGATCAATCTAGAATACACTCTGTTGATTGCAACTATCCTTGAGTAGCGGCGCACTATTGCATCCGAATTTGTTGCAGCCTGTGGTAGCCACCTTTGTACAACTTGTGTGGAATAGTAACATTTGACCGCTTTCTTTGGTGATGATGGAATGGATGGTGTTATCTCAGCAATGAATGTCCATCCCTCTCTTGGCATGTTCATCCTGCTACACCTGTATCCTTTACATCTCGAATTATCTTTATAAAACCACCATATGTTAGCATAATTCAAGATATAGAGTCCTGATTACAACAATCATAAGTATTAATAAGATAAGACAATAATTAATCATACCTATATGGATTGAGGGATCAAGTGAAGGAAAACATCTATTTGGTGTACATAATGAAATAATATGAGGCAAAAAGAGGTAGGTAAAGGTGGTAAAAAAGGGGTCATTTCTGGGCCCAACATCTCCCCCCAACTGTCCATTGCATGTCCCCATGCAAAAGCCTTCATTAGTCTGAATCTGAATCTAGCATTGTACTTCGTTCATGGAGAGAAGAAAAATTCTATGAGAATTCAAGCGTTCCCTGTTTTTCCAATAATCCCTTATGGACAACCCAATATCTCCAACACATCTTCTCTTCTACCTTTGTTAATGAGAAGTCTTCCCTGTATGGTTTTGCTGGCCACCAGATGAGAGGGAATTTGAATTTGAGTCCCATCCAATTAACCCCACATTCCTTCATGCATCCAACATATCCCTCAACCCTGGAAAGTGCATGTTTAAAACTCCTGTAACAATAGGGATCTCTATTTCTCAAGGTTGAAGAGGCAGCCTGCCATCTATGTTGGCTACCTTCCAAAGCCAATTGTCGATTCTTGGAAATCTAGCTGACACAAGTAGAGATAAACGTTTCTTGAAGTTCCATCATCTACTAAGTTTGGATGGGGCATGTGAGTACATTTTGCTGACGAGCAAGGAGAAGACGAGGGTTTTGAGGTTTGCTTCGAAACCAAAGGTTAGAGTGGGACTCATTATGAGAGAAAGTTTGGAAGGATATTTCCCAATGAAAATGATTGCTAACAAAGGAGGAAAAATCCCTTACCTGAACATCACCTAAGAAAGGGATAGGATTCGAATGGCGATCCAAGGGACAAGCCAACTCATGCAAATAAAGCTCACAAAGCAAGTTATGCTCCTCAAAGCCACTTTCTAGAAATGTTTCCAGGAATTTAGTTGATGTTGCTATTTCATACGGTCTCCCTTATTTTACAGCCCTCAGTTTAAACCAAATGAACTGCTTAAATAAAAACACAGGGTAAGAGGAGGATGGTACTATGGTACCCAACAATTCTTGAGAAAGAGTAAACAACTGATATTTTTCCACCTGCATAGATTTGAACTTTTTCAGCTCCTTTAGCTCCTCTTGTATCTCTTCCCAATGGATTTTTTGGAACATGAGTTCTTTTGCCCATCTTTCCTTCAATTCCGTGATGGTCTTCCTATGTTCAACAAGGGAAACCATCCCTTCTTGACACCTCTCCACTTGACTCCTCTACTTCCTCACTTCTATTCTTAGGATTGAGAGCTCTTTTGTTAGTTTATGGATTTGTTCATCTTTAGTATGATCTTCATTATTAGAATCCAAATTGACAAAATTTTGAGGAAGTTGAGTCGATACCTTATCATCTGATGTTCCAATTTGAACATTCTGGACTACCTGCATAGGTACTTCTGAAATAACTTCTGGGGATGCTGGTTATTTTGTAACAACAAACCCTCCTTGAATTTCTCCTACAACAAATTCAACCATGGGTGCCTCTGAAACAACTTTTGGGGATGATGGTTCTTGTGTAACAACATCCTCTCTTTGAATTTCTCCTACAACAACTTCAACCATGGGTGCCTCTGAAACAACTTCTGGGGATGCTAGTTCTTATGTAAAAGCATCCTCTCTTTGAATTTCTCCTATAACAACCTCAGCAGCTGGTTGTGAAGGTGTTGGTTCTTGTGTGGAAACCTCTTCCTGAATTTTGATCTCCCCATCTACATGATTGTCAGTTGTAGCTTTGACAGGGGGATGCAAGGCCACTGGTTCTTGTGTAACAGAGCCCTTCCCTTCTATTTCTTCATGCTGCTGGGGTTGTTCTTGAGTTATTTCCATGTCTTCTACAATATGGAGTTGTTCTTAGATAATTTTAGTGCCCCCCAAGGACTGTGATTTCATTTGTTCATCCTCTCCTAAATCCAAATTAGGGATTATATCCATCTCGGGACTGATTTCTTCTTTCTTTTTTAGAATCTCCACAGAAATTTCTGGGGATGTTGGTTCTTGTGTGACAACATCTTAGTTAACTTCATCATTTTCTTTCTAATGGGGCTCCATTTTGATTAATTATGTGTCGTGGGATGGTTCAGGAGTCACAGCATAGACTTCTCCATTAAAATCAGGAATATTCTTAGCCTATGGTTCTTCTACCCCAATTTGGGTGGAAACTTCAACAAGAATATTCAGGGATGATGGTTCTTGTGTATCAGCACCCTATACAACTTCATCATCATCCTGCTGATGGGGTTCCATTTCTATTAGTTCTGTGCATGTTCTGTGCCCTGAGATAGTTCAGGAATCACAACACAGACTTCTTCGCTAAAATCATATATAATTTATGCATCCCTCACCTCCATCTTAGGTGCTTCTTGTCCTTGTTCTTCCACAGCTGTTGGTACAGGTTGTTGTGTCACAAAGGCATGAACTATGACTTTGTATCCTGATTAGTTAAATATTTCTCCACACGCAGGGTAGACCACTCTTTCTTCCTCCTCACCATCCTTAGCAGGAGGTGATCCTTCTAATTGGTCTACAGCTTCGACTAGTGTGTGCAGCCTCCTTTCTACCCACTTCCTCCATGCTTCCTTCCAATTTTCTAGTTCTTTCTGAAGTGACTGTACTTCTTCTTTTAATAGACCATTTTCATACAAAATTCCCTCAATTTGAGGTTCTTCTGCAGCCGGTTCCTGTGGGGAATCATTTGCTTTGGGTTTCAGAATGGGGAATTCAATATGTGCTTCTAGGGTTGCCCATCTTTCCCGTGCTGCTTCAGTTGTTGTAACCGATTTGGTTCTTTTTCTTATTATTGGTGGTGATGCCTGCATCTCTTATTTTGATCTCCTTCTTTTCTTTCATGGTGTAGGAATCTCCAAATTTGCAGCTGATGAGGAGGGGATATCTTCTCTCTTAGCTCTTTCTTGTTCTTCTTTAATCAAAGCTCCCCCCCATTCAGGGGAAGATTCAATGGTAAATACCTATTTGTTTCCTTCTGTTATCGTGACTCTGACATCCTCAGCTTAAACTGTCGTAGTATCCAATGCTGCTTCAGCTTCAGCCTCTGCTGTCAGAGCTTCCATATTATTTAATCTTTCCATAGGGTTTTCTCTTGCATTTTCCTCCAATTCTTCTACTTGGTCATCTGATTGATCATATGATCCAGTCTAATCTCCCCCCCAACTAAATTGGAGGGACTCCGATCCTCTTGTTTCTCCTCATCTCCCCCCAACTGTACATTTTCATGCTCCTCTTGGTGTTGAACAACCCCCAAGAGTACAGGTACTTCTACTTCTGCCTCTATTGGAATTCCAGGAAAAAGGGCGGGTTCCTGATTTATCTAAATTTGACCTGTGAATTGCTCCCAAGTTTGGTTCCTTTGAGCTAGGGCCCATAAAATTATTAATTTGATTAGGCTGTGGTGGGTAAGGGAGGAGTTTGGATGCTTGTCTGTTCTAAAAAACCCCGCCATATGGTGTAGGTCATTAAATAGATAAAATGGAATGTTTAATAAGGCCCTATGGCGTAGATGAGATAATAGAGGAAGTTCAGAATAATAAATAGTTTGATACCTATCTTCACAGGTGATATACTTCTTGAGGAAGACTACTACTTGATCCCATGGCCGAGGTAGTGACTGTAACGCTATCCCTCTCCTTGACTGGCGAATTTTCTCCCCTTCTATAAGAAAATCCTTTACTGCAACAACATTGGGGGTTCTTCGACTAAACCAGGCTTTTCCCACCTGAGGAAGGTCGGTGACTTCAACCACTATTGCTTCAGAGACTTCTATACGTAACCCCCTAATCTCTGAGTGGTTTTCTGTAAGATTTAAGGCAAATTGTAGAGCTTTCTCTCGATGAAACCCATTCAGACGTTGGAAGAATTCAATCTCGTCCGCAGCTTCAAAAATAGCAAAAACTTTAGCATTTCTTCTCAATTGTCGTGTATTTAGAGGTTCATGTCGAGCTGTGATACCCATGTTTGTTTGAATTCAGAATTCTTTATCAGTCCCACAGATTATAGGTCCAGACAATGGAGGTTAAAGCATAGAGTATGCGTAAACAACTAAGAGTGGAGTTGGGTAAATTCAGAAAGTTAAGAGCATGGAAATGTTTGGAAATTTATCCCAAATTAGGAAGGTGGTGGCTATAAAATAAGATTAAATGGTCATTAAGTCATACGAGTGGACAGTTAACGGTATGCGGGTGTAATAATGGGCGCAGAAAGGAAGGTATGATTAATGCTGTCAAATCTAGTTAACACTTAATCAAGTAAATAATAAGAACCATACCTTCCTAAATATGCGATGAATGGTGACCTTTGACAATAGTAAAGCGTGTGTAGTGCAGCCATTTAAATTTAATCATTATTGTAGGCGTACTATAATGATTTTTTCTCCTGGCAGGCCATGTGGAAATTGAACCCAGTGATAGAACAATTTTACTCACAACAATTATCAATTGATCATGCAAAATCACTCACAAAAGAGACTGAATAATGAGCTGAACAATAAACTGTATTGAATAAGTGTACAATAGCCAACCCTATAATAGCATAGGCTACTGTATTAACTAATTACATCATGGATTCGAATGCATGAGGAGCTATTCGAATCTAGTCAAAAGCAGACTTACTAAAATTAAGCAAATCCCCCATAGGTGCAAAAAACTATTTCCAAATCAGTCATGGAGCTCATGAATTGGAAAAATAACTTAGACAAGCTAAAGAGTGATTGAATGACAACTCATACATGCTTTTCATAGGAGAAAAGAGTGGAGGATGTGGAGGAAAAAAAACTAGTTCACCTCACCTAGTCAAACTTTCCCAATTGCCTTAAAGCACTGAAAAAGCAGGCAATAAAGTAGAAAAAGCAGAAGGGTACCTAGGAGACCCGGAATAAAGCAGAATTGATTCCTTGAGGTTTCCCAATCTCTACATGAGTCAAAATAGGCAAGTTTGACCACTATGGATAGGTAAATGATAACTTGCATAAGGTGGGACACATGCAACTAGGCAAATAAGACAAAAATGATTAATTTAATGTCTAAGGTGGATAACTATGGGTTGATTATTATAACAACCCCCCTTAATCCTGAATTATGAGTAATATATCAGAAAATTATAGGGCCTAGCAACAAGGCTTAGTCACCCTTTACATACTGCATGTCCATTTAACCAAGGAAAGAGGCAAAAACCACATAGGAAAATCCTCCCTTAAACATGGACTATAAAACAAAATTTGGAAATCTTGTCTTCACTCATGCTTCACAGCATGATCAGCAATCCCCAGCAGTGATTTGAGATTGTTGAAGGTCTTCTCACAAAATGCTTTGGTGAAGATATCAGCTACTTGTTCTGAAGATGAACAGAAGAGTAGGTGAATGGTGCCATCATGCACAAGCTCTCTGACGTAGTGCATATCGATCTCAATGTGTTTAGTTCTCTGCTTCTGAATTGGATCATTGTAGATTTGAATGGTACTCTGGTTATCACAGTAGATGGTAGTTGAGTACTCTGATTCGAATCCACACTCTCCAAGTAAACCCTGCAACCATAAACATTGAGTTGCTGCATTAACAACTCCTCTGTACTTTGCTTCTGTAGATGAGAGTGCAATGGCACTTTGTTTCTTGCTTGACCAGCTGATTGGCCCTTCTGTAAGAATGAACACATATCCTGACATGGAATTTCTATCTGTGCTATCACATGCCCAATCACTGTCAGTAAATCCAATCAAATCATGATCAGATTTTGCTTTGTAGAAGATCCCATGTGTCCTTATTCCCTGAACAAAGTTAAGGATCCTTTTGGATGCTTTCCAATGGATCTCATGAGGCTGATCCATGTATCTAGAAGCCACACTTACTACATAAGAAATATCAGGTCTAGCATGTGTAGGATACAACAAACATCCAATCAATTTCCTATACAGTGTATTGTTTACCATAGGTGAAGAATCAGCTTCTTCCAGCTTCACTCCTGAAAGGAAAGGAGTCTTGCTTGGTTTGCAGTCCTTCATTTTGAATTTTTTCAGCAAATCCAAGGCATACTTGGACTGGTGCACCTTGATTCCAGCTTTGGTTTGAGCAATCTCAAGCCCCAAGAATTGGCTTATGAGCCCCAAATATGTCATGGAGAAGGCTTGGTTCATTGCACCCTTCAAGGAAGCAATCTCATCCTTTGAGCTTCTTGTAATGAGGAGGTCATCAACATATAACAAAATGATCATTAATTAACCATTAATTAACTTCACATAGACATTTGGATCTGATTTGCACCGAAAAAAATTCAGTGATAGCAAGAAGCTATCAATCTTGGCATACCAAGCCCTGGGGGCTTGCTTTAGCCCATACAATGACTTTCTCAACCTGCACACAAGAGAAGGGTTAGTAGAAAATCCTTGAGGCTGCTGCATATATATCTCTTTAGTGATATCTCCATTCAGGAAGGCACATTTTACATCCATGTGATGTACCTCCCATTGCTTTGAGGCTGCAATGGCTAAGGCTAGCCTGATGGAGTCCATCTTTGCCACTGGTGCAAAGGTCTCATTGTAATCTATGCCATGAACCTGTCAGTAGCCCTTGGATACCAATCTATCCTTGTACTTTAGAGGTGAACCATCAGCAGCAAATTTGGTCTTGTAGACCCACTTACACTGAACTAACTTCCTCCCTGGGGGAAGATCCACTAGCTCCCATGTGTTGCTCTTCTGGAGTGAGCTGAACTCTTCCTTCATGGCTGTTTGCCATCTTGGATCTCCTGCTGCTTCTTCATAAGTCTAAGGATATGATTCCACCAACAAATAACATTTCTCAACAAACATAGGATCCTTCATGCACATACCACTCTCAAATTGAGATCTAGTCCTCCTTGGGTCATTGGGATCCCCAGCTAGCTCTCCTACTGCATGTAGTGTCTTGCTTCCCATTTTGGCCTTCTAGGGATGTTAGGGTCTGCAATAAACTCATCACTATTAGACATATCATAATCAGCATGTTCAACAAACTCTTCTCTTACTTTCAGAGGTTCAGGTGGTGAAGAGGCTTCTCCAACTTCCACTGCTGTAAGGGGTTCTTCTTGAAACTGAACACACCTTTCAATGAAGGATTTGTTTGTGCTCAAATTTATCAGCTTGTACCCTTTTGAATCTTCAGAGTACCCAACAAATAGACACTCTTGGCTTTGGGGCTGCATAGCCTTCCTCTTTTCTGTTGGAATTCTAGCCCAAGCCCTTGCACCAAAAATCCTGAAATGGGTCACATTTGGCTTGTGCCCACTCCATGCTTCGAAAGGATTCATAACATCAAGTTGTTTATGAGGCACCCTATTCTAGATATAGGCTTCACATTTTATAGCTTCGGTCCAATACTTTGGTGGCAAAGTTTTGGCCTCCATCATGCATGTTGCCATCTCCTTCAGTGATATGTTCTTCCTTTTAGCAACACCATTCTGCTGTGGTGTGTAAGGGATAGAATGTTGCATCTGAATACCTACATCTGCACAATAATTAATAAACCCAAACTTGACATACTCACCACCATTGTCAGATCTGAGGACCTTGATTCTCCTCCCAAACTGGTTTTCAACCAAAGCCTTAAAGGCTTTGAAGAGGCCAAAAACTTCAGACTTGTGTTTCAGGAAGTAAACCCAGCAATATCTGGAAAAGTCATCTATGAAAGTCAATGCATATTTAGCCTGACTCATGGACATATGAGGGAATGGGCCAGCAACATCACTGTGGATTAGCTCGAGGGCTGCAAATGTTCTCTCATGACTAGCTCTCTCAAATTTATGCTCTGGGTGTTTTCCTAGGCAAACTCCTTTGGAAAATTTTATCTTGGGAAACCCTATGACCATCTCTTTTTCACTAAGATAAGAAAGATACTTGTAATTTAGGTGGCCAAATATTTCATGCCAAAGCTTGCTTGCCTCATTAGCATGAATCAGAAGAGCATAGGGGTTTGAGTAGGGTAGGAAGTGTGAGAACATGTATACCTTTTGAGCATGATTTGCAACTCCTTTTGCAATGAATTTACCACTTGAGATCTCTGTGATCTCAACTTCATCAGGGGAGAATATGACCTTCTTTGGAGACCCAGTGTGAGTCATCTGGTACACTGATAAGAGGTTGTAGGCAAGACCAGGAACATACAACACATTGCTGAACGGACCATGATCAAGATCAATCCTCCCTTTGCCCAAACTTTCAGTGAGAGAGTCATCTCCCAGTACTATTGGTGGACCTTTCGACATGTCAAGTGAGGAGAATGCCTCCTTGGTCGAAACCATGTGTCTTGAAGCACTAGAATCAATGATGAAACTAGGTGAGCTTGATGTGCCAGCAACCAATGCATGAAATCTCTCTATGTCTTCTGAACTTGATCCTCCTTCTCTCTTCTTTGAGCTGTCTGGAAGGGAGATGCCATTCTTCTCCAGGAGTTGGGTCAGAATGTCTATTTGCTTCTTCATACAAGAGCTTTCAGTGTGATTTCCCTTATTGCAGTATGCGCACTTGCTCATTTCTCCTTTATTCTTATTCTTCTGGTAGTTCTTCTTAGAACCTTGTGTCTCCTTTGGAGACTTGTTCTTGTCTCTCTTTTGCTCAGGTGGATTTTTAGCTTTCTTTTTGCTTTTTGAATCCACCCTCGAATCTCCAGCAACCAAAGCTTGGTCTTTGGATGGTTTGATGGTTCCCATCATCACCACCTTGTCCTGTTCTTGTGTGAGAGATTCCATGAAATTTGCAAGGCTAGGCATCTTCCAGGTTCGAGCTGTCAACTTTGTGGCATAGAAGGTCGAAACAAACACTGAATAGTCAGGGCCAAGCTTTGAGAGTATGGCCAATACCAGCTAATCATCCTTCTTTTTGATCCCACACTGTTTTAGCTACAAAACAAGTGCTTTGAACTTGGAGAAATAGAGTTGCAGTGATTCAAAGCTATTTGGACTCAGGGAAATCAGTTCATTTTCGATTTGATGTCCCCTCATCTCATCTGTCTTTCCAAAAAGATCAGTAAGCTTCTCCCATAATTCATTTGGTGATGTCAATCCATCAATATGGAAAAGGAGGTCTCTCGAAATACTCAGACACAAGAGACCATAGGCCTCATCCCTCCTGTTGTGCCATTTTATCTTCTCTGCAGCTGCATTGGGATCTACTTTTGTTGCCATAGTCACCCCATAGAGGCCTTTTTCTCTCAATAGTATCTCCATCTCTGCTTTCTATTCAAATGAATTGAAGGGAGTCAAGATGATCTTCTGAGATTGATCCATAGCTCAGAAATTGTCCCAGCTGTGAGTAAAAGGCTCCCAGTCACTAATGTCGAACCTGCAAAACAATTTTGAAGGAGATAAATCGATCTACAATGGCTCTGATACCATGTGGAAATTGAACCCAGTGATAGAAAAATTTTACTCACAATAATTATCAATTGATCATGCAAAATCACTCACAAAAGAGACTGAATAATGAGATGAACACTAAACTGTATTGAATAAGTGTACAATAGAGAACCCTATAATAACATAGGCCATTGTATTAAATAATTACATCAGGGATTTGAATGCATGAGGAGCTATTCGAATCTAGTCAAAAGTAGGCTTACTAAAATTAAGCAAATCCCCCATAGGTGCAAAAAATTGTTTCCAAATCAGTCATGGAGCTCACGAATTGGAAAAATAACTTAGGAAAGATAAATAGTGATGGAATGACAACTCATACATGCTTTTCATAGGAGAAAAGAGTGGAGGATGTGGAGGACAAAAAACTAGTTCACCTCACCTAGTCAAACTTTCCCAATTGCCTTAAAGTACTGAAAAAGCAGGCAATAAAGCAGAAAAAGAAGAAGGGCGCCTAGGAGACCAGGAATAAAGAAGAATTGATTCCTTGAGGTTTCCCAAGCACTACATGAGTCAAAATAGGAAAATTTGACCACTATGGATAGGTAAATGACAACTTGCATAAGGTGGGACACATGAAACTAGGAAAATAAGACAAAAATGATTAATTTAATGTCTAAGGTGGATAACTATGGGTTGATTATTCTAACAGGACAAAACCATCTTGTCAATCTTACCAGAAACATAATGAATGTTATGAAGTAAGTCATAATCACCAGTATTAGGAATTGGGGCCAGATCTAGAGGAGTCGCAAACCAAGGTTGCAAAGAGTTTTTCCAATATTGGAGGAGTCACAGCTGCGGTCCATAGAGAAATCAAGCAGTTTGGCAGAGTCACAGCCATGAATCATAGAAAAATCAGCCAGTTTTGGCGTAGTCGCAGCTGCTAGAAAAGGTAAAAATGGTAAAAATGGAAGATGTAAAAACGGGCAAGATTGAAACGGTGTTGTAACTACCGGAAAAGGTAAAAATGGAAAGAATTTAAATGGAGTCGTAGCCATGTGGGATGGAAAAAGGCATTAAGTTATGGTGTTGCAGCTACACAAAATGGGATAAAGGGCGATATTTTAGGGTGTTGCAGCTGCAGAAAAATGGAAAAATAGGCAAAGTTTTACGGTGTTGCAGCTGCACAAACGGGGTAAAGGGTGGTATATTACGGTGTTGCAGCTACATAAAAATGGAAACATAGGCAAAGTTTTACGGTTTTGCAGCTGCAACTAATTGTTCAAGGAGTTTTCTTCTAATGCAGGAAGTTACAAAAGAACAAACTTGGTCTTTAGGCCCGATCATGACCATTGTGCCTTAGGCACATCCCTACACATCTTTTTTTTTTTAAACGAATCAAGTGCAAAGGAAGAAGATAAAAATAATAGTAAAAATATCAATTTATTTATGTACAAAAATTTATGTAAGATTAATAGCAATTATCTAAAGATTGATAGGAGCAGAGAAAGATTCATGTCCTTGTTCTAACTGGTATTCTGGAATAGCTACAATCTGTGAAGTGAATGCATCCTTCGAAACGGGCTTATGGTACAGTCACCGCCTGTGACCATTAGCAAACAATGGTGCACGATTCTCATCAATGGTTACCAGGTGAACTGTATCATTATCAAATACTTTGTCTACCAAATATGGGCCCAACCATCTTATGCGTAACTTGCCCTTGAAGTCCCTTTTGAATATTGAATCTTATAATAATGCCCAATCTCCTTCGCAGAAGACTTTCTTTTTGATGAATCGATCATGCCAATTGGATCTCTGCTGTTGAATTAATACTGTCTGATCCACAACAGCTAATTGTTTTTTATCAAGTTCATTCAATTGATTCAATTTGATCCTTTGGGATTCAGTCACATCTAAGTTTACCTCCATAGATATATCCAGGGTCTTGAATTCGAGTTCAATGGGGAAGAAAACATTTTTTCCATACACCAAGTCATAAGGAGAAAAGCCTGTAGTATTGCACCAAGTAGTAAGATATGTCCACAATGCTTCCGAAAGTCTATCAACCCAGTCCCTACAATGGCTCCTGACTGTTTTGGTAAGGATGGATTCAATAACTTTGTTAGTGCTTTCCACCTGGCCATTGGCTTGGGGATGGTATGTTGAAGCCATTCGGTGCTGAATATGGTACTTATTTAGAAAAGCTTCAAATTTATGTGACACAAACTAGGGTCCTCCATCTGTAACCACTTCCTTTGGTATGCCAAAACGAGTAAATATTTCACCATACAAGAAATCGATTACAGTCTGGTCAGTGGATTTCACCAAAGCCACAGCTTCTACCCATTTAGTCATGTAGTCGATACAAACTAAGATGTAGGATTTTTGTCTCGAATGAGGGTTAATAGGGCCAACAAAATCTAACGCCCATCTGTCAAAAGGTTCAACTACCAATTGGGGTTGAAGGGGCATTTGATCCAATCTATTAGGTTGGCCCATCCTCTGGAAACTATCACAAGACTGGACATATTTTTTTGTGTCTTTGAAAAGTGTCGACCAATAGTAGCCCATTCTCAGCACCTTATGACGTATCCTCCTATCTACAAAATGTCCCCCACATGGCTCATCATGGCAGGCCTTCAGAATATGGAAGATTTCATCTTCTCTTACACACCTTCTCATCTCAAGATCAAGGCCTGTGTAGAATAGATGGTCATCTATCCAACAATACCTAGCACTTTTTTGAATGATTTTCCTCTTTTCTCTTTTTGACAAATGTGTCAGAAGCTTCCCTGCAGCCAAGTAGTTAGCGACATTTACATACCAAGGGAAATGAGTTGAAACTGCAAATAAGTGTTCATTTGGAAAAGAGTCCTCAACAGGCAGGTTATCATCACTGTTAGTAAAACGAGATAAGAAATCAGTGACAACATTTTCTTTTCTAGGCTTGTCTATAATAGTGATATCAAATTCCTGTAATAATAACAACCATCTAGTTACCCGAGCATTTGTAACAAGTTTATTCATTAGATACTTGATGGCTAAGTGGTGAGTGTGCACAAAGGTAGGATATCCAGTGATATAATGTCGAAATTTGTTAATGGAGTAAACAATGGCTAAAAAATCCTTCTCGGTAACAGTATAATTAAGTTCAGCAAGGGCTAATTTTTTGTTAATATAATAAACTGCATAAGGTTCTTGACCATCTGGCTGTTCTAAAACTACTCCAATGGCAGTATCAGAGGCATCTGAAGAAATGTGGAAAGGCAGGGCCCAATTGGGCCCCCTTGGGATGGGATCTGTGGACAACTTCTCCTTATGTGTAACAAATGTTTTTTGGCATGCCTCATTCCAGGTAAATTGCACATCCTTCATTAATAATGAAAAGAAAGGAGAGGCAAGTTTGGAAAAGTTTTCTATAAATATTCTGTAATACCTAGCATGCCCTAAGAAACTACGTACCTCTTTCTGAGTCCCAGGAGTGGGTATATTTTTTATTACCCTAATTTTAGAGGGGTATACTTAGATGCCATTAGCAGAGATAAAATACCCCAACACTGCTCATTCACTCATCATCATATGGAATTTTTCAGTGCTCAAAGATAGTTGGGTATGCTCGCAGCATGTTAAAACATTTTCCAAAATTTTCAATGCTTCTTCAAAGTCTTTGCCATAAGGAGTAAAAGCATCCATAAAAAATTCCATACTATCATTAACTAATTCTGAAAAGATGCCAATCACAGCTCTTTGAAATGTGGCTGGTGCATTGCATAAGCCAAAGGGAAGTACTCTATATGCAAAAGTTCCCTAGGGATAGGTCAAGGTAGTTTTATCCTGGTCTTCAGGAGAAATATTAATTTGATTGTACCTACTAAACCCATCCAAGAAGGAGAAAAAATTCTTCCTGGATAAGGTTTCAAGTATTTGATTGATGAAAGGCAGGGGAAAGTGATGTTTCTATGTTTCCTTGTTTAGCTCTCTATAGTCCACATAGGCTCTCCATTTACCATTCTTCTTGGGTACTATCACGAGTGGACACACCCAATCACTGTCTGAAATGGGATATATAAATCCTACTTCCAAGAGTTTCTGAATTTCTTCCTTCACTATGTCCCTAAGATTGGGATTCATTCTTCGTTGAGAATGGCACACAAGCTGGGAGTCACTTTTGATATAAATGTGGTGGGTGCACAGATTAGAAGGGATGCCCTTCATGTTTGTGTACCCCTAGGAAAATGCCCCCTTATGTTTTTTTAAGAGAGTGATTAGGCATTTCCTGTTCATCTGGAGCAATACTGGGATTGATATTCAGCGTTTCTCCAGACTCTACCTCGATAGGAATACTTTTTGAATTTTTCAACACTGGAACTATGTGAGTATCACTGAATAATGTCTCCTCTGTGAGATTTTCTTGTTCTTCTTCACCTAGAGTAGCATTCAGGATCTGGTAAATTTTCTTATTGATAGAAGTGGGTTCACTGATGAAATTATTAATGGCATTGTCTTCAGTTTCATCTTTAAAATTCAAGGCCTTCCCTATCGTTAATAATGGTTGAACGCCCTCCTCTTCCTCTGGATCCATCCATAACAGAGTTTCAGCTTCTAGGCTCGACCAAGCTGGAGGATAGAGAGTGAGGTTATTTATCTTAGTTCCATTTGATATGGTCATAGACCCAGATCGACAGCTGATGCAAGCATCAACTATAGCTAACCAGGGACTTCCCAAGATCAATGGGTGTCCTCCTAGCTGCGAATTAGGTTGTAAAACCAAGAAGTTAGCAGGATATTCCCACAAATTAACTAAGATAACAAGGTCATACAAGATTCCTTCAGGTTTAATAGTGGATCTATCTGCCAGTTCTAAAACGGTAGGATTTGGCCTGAGATTAGTGAGCCCTGCAAGTTTCCTTACAGTTTCAATGGTCATGACGTTAATCACTGCACTTAAATCTACCTGTACATTGGGTATCTGGGTGCCCCCAATCTGCACAGTGACAGTGGGATTCCTAGGATCGTCATATTTCACCACAAGGGTTTTTCCCATTATTAATTCAGATAATTTCCCTATGAAATGAATAGTGGGAGGATCTCAAGGTTTTCTTCCTGGTTTCCTTGTACATAGATCCCGAACAGTTCTGGCATAGATAGGTATGTCGTGAAGGGCCTGAAGGAGTGGAATTTTGACATAGATATTTTTTAACTCTCCTAAGAGGTTAAATTGAGGTTGACCCACTGCCTTCGGTAGTATTAATATTTCAGGGTATGGTGGTTCCCTAATCACTTGTGTAGGCTGTGTGGCGATACATGTGTCTTCTTGTGTTTCAACTGGAATATCATTAGGATTTTCAACGTCCTATAATGGGGGTCTTTGTATTGGATAAATACTCTTGGTTCATCCTTTCTTTAGGCACAGAGGATGGAACATCCTCAATGACCAAAGGCTCCACTACCCTCCCTGATTGTAAGCAAATGTTGTTGCGGGGAACTGGAGTAATGGAGTAAGCAGGCATGTTGGCAGTCTCAAACTGATGGAATAATTTATTATTTGGGTTGGGGTTAGGTTGAGCAGGAAGTTGTGGCCGTATCAGCATATTGGGGACAACATTATTCTGGAGTTGTAGATGCGACTGCTGATAAGGTTGAGGATATTGTTGAGGAGGGTATGGTTGATGAGGAAACATTTGATGTGGAAACTGTTGAGGAGGTTGGTTATGGGAAAATTGGTTCCCTGGATGGAAGTTCCTCCATCCAGGAGACCAAGATTTTTTTTGGTTTGGTGGCTATGTCCAAGATTTCCAGGAGTTAAAATTTTCCATCGGAGATTGAGAGGGATACCATTGATGGTTAGAATAAGATGAAGGGAATTGTGTATTCATGTGCTGCATATTATTCCAATTATTCATGTTATTCAAAAATGGAAACACGTTTAGAGCCATACCTTGATTTCGAGGCTGCCAGGGATTTTTCTGTGCAATAAAGTAGGCTGGTTCCACATCTGGATTTGATGCCTGTAGAACTGCCTTCACTTGAGGTAGTGAAGGGCATTCTTTTGTGTCATGGTTTAGCTCACACAGCTGATACACTTCTACCTTGTTGAGCAGGAACTGCTTTAGAGGGCGGTTCTTCTTACATTTAGGGAAGAATATACCAAGTGTGAGATCCTCTACTACTTGTTTCTGCTTTGTCCTCAGGACATCTATTTCCAAGGATATGGATCTCATCATTTATTTCTTGGAATTTTCAAGGAGATTGCCTATTTCTGCCTAGGTGGATCCTCCATTAGATGACTTTTGTGTTCTATCGAAGACATCACGTTCTTATTTGTCTTGTTTGTCCCGTTTGTTGTTCCTGGAAGATCCCCTAGAATACCTTTTCCATAGTTCAATGATATTTTCAAAGGACTCCTTTGAGATATTCCCTTTTCCTAATAGGTTCAACATGTCTAGGTAGTCATCCCTAATCCCACGAAGTAGGATTATTTTGAGCACATATAACCCCATATTAGTATGTCCAACTCTCTGCATGTTATATAAAATCCTTTCAACAAAATATTCCAGACTTTCATTGTCCCTTTGTACCATTTTAAACAGTTCTTCTCTCTTATCCTTGGTATTGCAATACTCCTGATATTTCTCCAGGAACACCCGGTTTCATCCGGTCCCAGGTAGTGACAGTTCCCCCACCTAGGCTCATGAACCAACATAATACATTGTCCTTTAGAGTGGTAGGAAAAAGTTTCAGCTTTTGTGCATTAGTGGTGTAGTCATAGCTGCGACAGAGGATGTGAAATTCAAAAAGAAATTCATCCAGATCCTCTGTCGCTTTTCCATAGAAATGAGGCAACACCGACGGTGATATATTTTTCATGGGAGCTATCCCCTCTAGCTGTTGAATTGGGAACTAGAGTGTAGCAACAGTCCCTTGAAGTGGTGAGTTATGCTTATGATGCTAATTTTCACCCATTGCTTCTTTGTGATCTTCAAGATTGCGTCTGTTGCTCATGTCTTCTTCTTCTTTATCCTCTTCATGCTTCCACTAATTGTTAAATTTTTGATCGAACTGTGTCCACTCCTCTTTTGTCACAACCTTCCCAAATATGTGATAGATCAAATCTCGGTCAGCTGATCTCACAGTACTAACTTTGTCTTCCTCCACAGGGGCACCCGAGGGTGTTGCAGCTTCTCGTGTGTTCTCCACTAGAGAAACTAATGCTCCCACTTTAGGGGTAATTGGGATTATTCTAATAGGTGTTTCCTGATGGTGATCCCCAGTATAAGAATTGGTCCTATCAACCAGATCGTCGATAAATGTCCTTCTCCCCAATGCTAGATTTCGTCCACGGCCTTGACCACCTGTAATGTTAGTATTTTGGGGGGTTCCGGAATTTGTAAGAATGTCACGCCGTACCCTTCTTGTATTCATGCAACCCAAAATGTGAAAACTAAAAAACTGAAGAGAGATGAATAGATGTAACTACATAATACCGCTACTATGGTGTCTAGTAATTATCCTCGCCGGCAACGGCACAAAAATGTTGGGCACCCTATATGCAAGTTAATGATAGCCAACATACAGAGTGTTCAATATAAATTGTCAACCCAGGGAAGTCTCTTATTTCAAGGATAATGTGCATTGTATATGCTTTAGACACTAAGTAGCTAATGTTGTAAATGAATTACCCTACTTTCCTGTTCATCCCAACTCATCCCACGATCTACTTAATCTAACTTACGTTATTAAGAATGCAATCACAAATACCTTCTTACAATCCTTAATCTAGAATTAAAAGATTCAGGAAATAGACATCTAGATTAATTTTGCAAAAACTTAAATCCTCAATTACCAAGCCATCTGAAGATCCATCTCAACTATATTGATTCAACTTAATCTAGGAATTCAAAGTGCAGGAATTAAGTTCTACAATTACAAATGTAAAGGAATGAAATACAAAGATCTAAGAAAAACAACAATTGAAAGAACTGGGGATGAACAAGGCTCTCACAACTATCACATAGTTACATAATAGAAGGTTAAGCTACACAGTAGATTGTCACACCACACCACTATAGTTTGCAGAGGATACAATTACTGATCATTCAAAGGAACACATGATAAATCAATGACTGTTGTAGCTTACTGTAAAATAAATGAATTTATCATAATATTCAAACCACACAACATAATAAATAAAATACGTGATTAACTTAGCAATCCCTGTGGGAAGGTGGGCCCAGCCTTCACACAGAGATGTTGGAAGTAGCACATGTTAGAATGCCGAGATCTGAAGAATCAAACTCCTTGTATTAAAATGGAAAGATGAACACACAAACCCTGTCATAGTTTATACAATATATTCAATTAATTTCCAACCCCTGGCTCTGAATAGTTCCCAGTATTTATACAATTACAATAATAACTTCTACCCACTGATATCAGGAAACCATGAAGATCTCTGATCTTTAGGCTGCCCCAATTATGATAAGTTGTTACAGCTGTGGCACGACAGAAGCAAGAAATATAGGAGTACTGTTACTCGAGCCAGCGATGAAAATCATGATCAATCTAGAAGATACTCCATTGATTGCATCTGTCCTTGAGCAGCGGTGCACTATTGCATTTGAATTTGTTGCAGCCTGTTGCAGCCACCTTTGTACAACTTACATGGAATAGTAACCTTTGACCGCTTTCTTTGGTGATGATGGAATGGATGGTGTTATCTTAGCAATGAATGTCCATCCCTCTCTTGGCATGTTCAGCCTGCTACACCTGTATCCTTTACATCTTGAATTGTCTTTATAAAACCACCATATGTTAGCATTATTCAAGATATAGAGTCCTGATTACAACAATCATAAGTATTAATAAGATAAGACAATAATTAATCATACCTGTATGAATTGAAGGATCAAGTGAAGGAAAACATCTGTCCAGTGTACATAATGAAATAAGATGAGGCAAAAAGAGGTAGGTAAAGGTGGTAAAAAAGGGGTCATTTCTAGGACCAACACCTATTATGATGTTGAATCATTCATCTTTCGTGACGTTCTTGTGCCTTAATACCTCACGAGATGTGGAGCCTTCACTGCCTCTGATGATGAAAAAACTTTTGAGATTGAAATCACATATTGTGACTACAAGCAATTACGTAATTCCTTGCTTACAAGGAATAATAAGAAGAGGAGGAAAACACAACTATGGTGATGGCCATAGAACTGAGTACCATTGAGAAAACACACTGAGATAAAAGGATTCGTTGGAAGTTCTTCTGTTTCCCTAATAAGAGCATGAGCCTATAAAAAAGATACACATCACCTTTAATCTAGTAAATATGGGAGAATGAAGAAATTGAAGAATATGCCCATAATTTGGAAGCTAATCAAGAATCTGAGCAAGACCTCCCTATTAGAAACAATTTTAATGGGTATGTTTTCTAATTGATCAATCATTATTTTTCTGCCTATTAAAGAATAGAAAGATTAATCCCATTTCATTTCAAGTACATTCAATATAAATATATTCCTTTATATTTACTTAAACTCTACATATTGTTTAAAATCGGGTATATCCCTTGGGGAAGAACGAACCACATTCAGACTGGTTTTAATTTGTTATGTTGGTTGGGAATTTCCTTTTCCAGTCGACGGAAAAATGGATACCAAAACCAGAATGTAGCCCTGGGTAAATCATTTCCCTCAAAAACATCTTTACTGTAAAATGGATTTAAAACTTGATGCTAGGTGAAATGTCTCCCTAAAAAATTTTTATTATTATTTTAAATGGAATTAAAGTTGATGTTGGGTAAAGTGTTTCCTTCAAAAATGTTTTGGGTGTAAACTAAAAAATAAAAAATAAAAAAAAATTCTCCCAACCTTGATTGTTGGGTAAGTGTAAAGGTTGGGTGTTTCTTATGCGAAAGAAATAGAAACATAGATTTAAAACATTAAAGGTGTATTAAGGCTGGGCATTGGCCATGCCATGAAATAAAGGTTTTCTTGTTTAAATTTTTTTAAAGGAATGGGAAGAATTTATCCAAAACTAAAAAGTAATCCCAAAATGTCTTTCATTGAATCTTGTTTTAAAATTGGATAGCTCGAGACTGTGAGAACCGTAGCTCGTTATTGGAGTAGGTAATTCTGGTCTGGAGCCCTGAACGGAATCCTATATGATGCATTTACTTGAAAGTTCTAAACACTCCCCACACTCAAGAATCGCATCTCCATACTGTATGTATGAACACAATAAATGCAAGAAGAATTCATCCATTTTTCCACACTAACCACCTAACTTGACTATTTAGAGTTTAAAAGATGGTTATTAACTTTGGTTGATTGAGCATTGTAATTAAGATAAAAAAAATTAAAGTGGACTGTAAAATAGATGGTGAATAAGTGTATTGTTATGGAATTCTTAGCTTAAGGTTATTCATTCAAAACTCCATAAATACTTACTTAAAAAAAATAGGATAAATATATATATATACATATTTCCTTCAATCTTATCTAATTAAGGGAACTAATTCTTTCTCGCCTTTGACCTGGAAATTGCTTAGAAATATTGGCATGAATCAGTGCACCCACATGAATAGGCATGGTAATTGCACTCTATTTGTTGAGTTATGACCCTCACTTACTTCAGGAGCAAGATCCTTAGTTACTAATGAACCCCTCGATAAAAGGCGAAATTATCTCCCCGATGCTAAAATAAACAATTCTAGCACATGTTCTAGCATAAAAGATAATGTTGTGAATATGCAGATAAGAATGATTGAAATAGATGAAATAGATAGTGCGCCATATTAATTAAAAGAATGCATGAACAAGTAACATAGAGATTTGCACTTCCTTGGAACTATTTGGATCTGCACTTAGAAATCCTTTTCGCTTATTGGGCGGGCTGTCATTACCTCCCGCTTACTAGTTTTCGGTCCCTTTGTTTGGTTTGATATGTATTTTTTGGTTGAGTTGTGGCTCGTTGTTGTCTTGTGGTGGATTTTGGCATGCATTTGTTTTTATTTACAGTCACCAGTCTGGTTACCATGCTATTAACCCTCAGGAGGTCTACCACATGGAGTTCCTCCCCCATTTTGGGGGACTAGTACCAGCCATGTACAAAAAAGTAGGAAGCGAGTTTTAACTATCATTTTACACCCCGACCCTGAAGGCTCTCCTTTTGTTTGAAGTTTTCTGGTGGTTTTTTTGGGTCACATTGGTTTCTCCTCTTGCATGGGTTTTACGTTGTATTTGGTGCTTCTTGCTCACTAGGCTCTATTTTTAGCGCTCGCATAACCCTGTATCTTGATTCACAGGGTTGACTTCTTAGGTCTCTTCTATTTTTTGGTACTTGAGTTTTTATTATTATCCAGAGACTTCGAGGGTTTGTTCTTGTTTCTCCTGTCGTTAGGTTCTTTTTGGCCCTTTTGTTAATGGTCCTTACCCTTTTTTCGACACTGTCTGCTGTAGTTTTTGAACACGTTGGAAGTTGGGGTTCTTCTCATTTATCCTGTGAACAACTGTCTTCCTTTCTAGTTTTTCCATTTTTTGGGTCTACTCGCTTGGGGCCTGGTTGGTCTGCGTCTTATCTGTTTTCACTTCTTGGCTGTTTGAGTACCCTCTGCCTTGTAGGGTTTCTTGAAATAGGCTTCTTGTGGATCGGTGTTTACTGTTGGTAGGTGTGTTGGGACACCTGTCGGGCCTATTCACTTGTCTTTGTTTACAGTTGTTTAACGTGGAAAAGAACGCGGGATGTCTGCGGGATCCTTCACACTCACACAGAAGAAGGAAGACTAAGGGTATAAAAGCTCATGAGGGAAAGTATCGCTTGTTGATGTATATGTAACTTCGGAATGTATTCTTCTATGTATTGTAACCCGATGTTTATTCCGGGATGTTTCTATTATGTATTTGAGTCACGTGGTCATGCCTCGATGTTCCGATCGGGAGGATTAATAATGTAATCAAGTCATATCAAGTCATTAGGTAAGTCCCCACAATTTCGGGGCACTCGGGTTATTATACACTAATTAAGGTGTAGGCTCGAGTAGTAATTATTAGGTTGAGCCTAGGTGTGAAAAGGAAATTCAAGTGAATGGATGAATATAAATAGAGAGTGAGAGTCTCTCTATTTATCACTTGTGAAATACATCAATTGCTCTCCCAAGTGTGGCACACTACTGAAGAAGGAAATTTTGGGACTAGACAGAAGACAGAAGACTACTGTTGTTTTGGGAGATCTCTTACTGTTTTGGTGCTGATTCTATCTTAGAGGAAGTTACAGGGTTTTCTCCTTTATGGTTTCCCCGAGGAAAACTCGTTGTGTCTCTTGTCTCTTCTGATGTGCTTGTGTTTTATTGCTGTGCTTGTTATTCTCTCAGTGAAAAGATCCTAAGATCATAATGCTAGCTTAATGTGATGAAAAACTAACATGGGATCAGAGCTAACCTGAGAAGAAGACATTATGCAGCTACAAGAACTAGGGATTCCTATTTTTTGGATCTTCCTCCACATATTTTCAACAAAAGTAGGCTAGGATGACTCTCCATTGAAGGGTGCATCTTTCTGTCGATGCGGAATTCAATTTCAAGCATTTTCAGTTTCGATGTGGAAATTAGGGCTTTCTACAGAAGAGGAATTTTTGGGTGAGACCAGAATAGGATTGTTCTCCTCATCAAAACTGAAGTTTAGAGACCTAGATCAAGAAATTTGGTTGGGTGAAACTCCGGGAAATTCAAACCCTAGTTTAACCCTGAGCTAAGAGAAACCCTAAATACAAAAACTGCTAAGTTTTGGTACAGTCGATATATTCTAATATTGGACACGTCACAAAAGCTGAAAATTTCAGGGGTAGCATATAAAATCCTGATGAATCCTGTGTCCAAAAATCAGACTCAGATTCGCTGTACTCCAGAAGATATGATCTCTCCAAGTTAGGGTTCCAGCCTCTTCTAGAATTCATCCCTAAACAGGACATCTGGGGAAATATGAAATATCTTGAGCTACAGAGGTCCAAATGGAAATCCTGAAGATTTTCTAGAAATTTCACAGACTGTACTTTTGGTGGTCCAAATATCAGACTCAGAATATGAACCAGTGACATGTGGGATGCTGTACAACTTCACTGTTCTGAACAGTCCTGTAACAGGTCACCTTGGGAAAAGGATCATAAATCCCAAATGGTGAAACCAATTCTGATGAAACCTGCGGTGTTGGATCTGGGACATGTGAGGGTACCTCAGAGAGAAATTTTAGACACATAGGATCATTAATTTAGGAGATATCATAGAAACATTAACAGACATTTCTGCAGAAGAAATCAGAAAATTAGGGCTTCCTGTTCCGGGAGCTTCCCTCCACTGTTTTCAGAAAAGGAGTACATTGGAAATCTCCATTTTAAGAGATATATCTATTTATCCAATCAGATCTGAAATATTCCAAGTTTTGAAAATTAGGGTTTCTGTGACAAACCCTAGATCAGCAAACTACGGGACAAGGACGGACACCTCAAATCGGTAAGATCTAATCCTTTGCTAGTTTCATTTGAGGTTCTCATTTCAATATGATATATCACATCAGCTTGGTGACAAGCTTGGGGAAGTTGAAAACTTCCAAACATAGAAGTATTTGATCTCTCTGAAGAAAATGGATTGGACACCTACATGAGTATAGAGGTTCCAGTTTCAAAGAGAGACAAGGTTAGAAGCCTTTCACAAGAAGAACTTGGTCAAGGCCAAAGAAGACATCATGCTCATGCTACAGAGGATGATGAACCATCCAGAAAGAGATCCAGATATGAAAGTGAAGATTCTTCAAGCGAGGATGAATATGTTCTGATATCAGCTCTCACAGGTAACATTACTCATGGAAATGATGATTGGCTTATAGACAGTGGGGCTTCCAAACATATGACAGGATTCAAGGAATCCTTTGTAAGACTGTCAGAACATGAATCACCTCACAAGGTGAAACTAGGAGATGACTGCCAATATCCAATAAAAGGTAGTGGAGAATATTCATACAAGCTAGACCCTGGTAAGTCTCTAACAATGAAAGAAGTATTGTTTGTTACAGGACTCAAGAAGAACCTTCTCTCCATTTTAGCATTGATGCAAAAGGAATGCGGGTTGCATTCATAGATGGTCAAGTCATTATGTGGCCAAAAGGAAAGACTATCGATGATGCGGTAGTGATTGGAGAACAAGAAGGAGGCTTTTACAACTTGAAGGGCTATCCAGAACAAGCCTTGATCCATGAAACAATAGAGACAAATGAGCTTTGGCATAGAAGGCTTGCACACGTGCATTACAGAGCACTACCTATTGCAAGCAAAGTTGTTGAAGGTCTTCCAGAATTTCAAGTTATTTGAAGGGAAGAACAAAAACCAGAATATGACCTAAAGAAACCAGTTGAAGAATGTGAAGGTCTAGAATGCAGAGACCATGCAGTCATAAGAGTATCTCAAAATCAAGAACAACTTGAAGCAGAAGTGAAGAATGCAGAAA
>LPNX010592602.1:164395-183428 GCA_001517045.1 Pseudotsuga menziesii | reverse complement strand
TATGCAATACAACCACCTCTAATGGTAAGGCAATTTTAGTGGAAATATAAGACTAACCCAAGCCCTTCAATGGGAATTCAATTCCCTTGAAAGGGTATTCAAACCCAGGGAGATTTCATAAGAGGAATCGATACCTGAGAGTTGAAGCGGTACAAGATTTTGTAAAACCACCATCACCAGGAATATTGATAGACTGGAATCCGGACAGTTGGAGATCGAAGAAAGCTTTGCAACTTCCTCGTTATTCAAACCCTCAAGAGCTCAATTCTGTTGTCAAGCTGTTAGAGAGCTTCCCTCCTCTGGTATTTGCAAGGGAGGCCAGAAAACTCGAAGATAGACTTGGAGAAGCTGCTATGGGAAATGCCTTTCTCTTGCAGGGAGGTGACTGTGCTAAGAGTTTCAAGGAATTCAATGCAAACAACACTCATTAAAATGAATTAGCTAGGCATTAGAGGCCTTGCAAATTAAAAAAAAAAACCAGTATAAATTCATGTGGGTAAACTAACTGCCAAAACGCAAAAGAAAGATTCGAAGATTCCAAAACCTAGACTCATAAAATTGTGGCCTCTCTCCTTGCTCAGAATCGCGTAGGTTGACAGAGAGGTGACTAGGATCTATGCCCGTATCACCCATGCGTTACCAGCACGCTGCGGACCTTCAGTTTACAAGACTGACGCTCTACCACTGAGCTATAAAGGGAAACGCCTACGTGTTTGAACCCGGGATGACCCGCCCTACCATCACAACACCTTTACCATTGTGCCAATGACCAGTTACTCAGGCAACGCGTTACGAGCACGCTTCCGACCTCTCCACGTCTTTACCAGCTTCATTGGTTGGATGGTTGCCCCTCTCCTTCCAAGTAAGTGATGAATTATGCATGGCTAGTACACTCAGTTCCACTTCTTAGTAAATTGCATAAAGTGCCAGTGATCTCCACTCTACCTATAATTTTAGAAAAGTCTCTATGAGCATCAAATATATCAGCAAGAACAGATGCAGCATTCACTTGGATGTCCTCATTTGAAGAACCAAGCATTTCCAGAACTATTTGGAAGACTTTGTTTGCAGCAATTTTCTCACGCAAAAGGTCCCCGTGAGATGCAAGTGGAAGCAAACAACCACACACCTCAAGTACATACACTTTTGACTCTGGATGATCTCCCAAAAGCAAGGCCCCCAACTGATAGAAAGTACTAGGATCTACATCCCAATCAAGGTGCTTAAGGGCCTCTGCAGCAATTTTTTTGGCCTTTGATATCTGCATTTTCTAGTAGGTGTAAGAGTGCTAGAACAGCTTTTGCACTCTGGACACAAGCATGAATATCTTCACTATGACAGCACAAATTTCTCAATACAAGTGCAACAATTTCTTTTTCTTTAACAGACCATGTTTCCAGCAGCTGCACAAGAGGAGGTATTCCACCTGCAGCTGTTATCTCCCACTTTCCCTCATCAACCTCCATAGATAAAATAGAAAGCAAAGCAACAACATATTCTTGTTGCTACTCGGTAGATAAGCCCAGTAAAGATATCAAAAGCTGAACACCTGCGATAATACTCCAAATCTTAAACTACTCTGCTGTCCAAAGATGTGGTAATCATGTTAAACGCAGGCACAAATGCCTTTTCCAGCAGAGATGCGGCAATGATGTTAAATGCAAGGGAAATTGCCTTTGCCAGAATAGAAGAAAACGAAAAATTTCCTTCTCCAACTAATAATATGCCCTCAAGAGTAAAATAGTGCATGGATTTTCTTTCCTTTTTGAGCACAAGTAGAAACCCACTATGAAAACTGCATCAGAAAATGTTAGGAACACTGCCCAAAAGACTCTGAAAATAATATCAGTCCAAACTCTCCAACGCTCGGCCACTAGATTACCTGCATAACCTGAACTCTCAAGGGTGCGCTTAGAACTGATTGAAATTTGTTTCACCTTGAAAGCTGGCATTGTAATCTCAACTCTCTCCACGTAGAGCTGGTGATGTTAAATACACAAAACCCTAATCAATATTAAGCTCCCTTATAGGCATCAACGCCCTGCAAATCATTGGCTAAAATCATTCCTGTGTGCTGAAAGGGCCAGAGGAGCTGGCACCACCCGCCTTTTCATGCCATCCGTTGTATAGCTTTCTCTGGATACCCAGCAAGCTTGTGACTGTGTCGGATTTGTAGAGCTCTGTGTCAAAAACCGGCTAGGAATAATGAACGACCTGCTGGGCAGAGAAGGACGTCGCACATAGCATGCACCAGCTGCCTTGGCTGCATGTTGATGGACAGGTGGGGCGCATGCAGCCTCAAGTCATGTGGGTGTGGGGCCGCATGAGAGATAAGGAAGGTCACGTGGATGTGGGGCCTAGTTTATTATATAAAAAAAAACCAAAAAAATAATATACATATTTTAGATAATTTTTTTTATATATATATAATTTTATTTATTTTAATAATAATTATTAATCTTAAATAAAGTTCGAATTTTTTTAATATATATGGGTTATAGTTAGGATATATTATGAAGTTAAGGATTAATAAGATTTTGTTTATCGAATGTTATACATTGCATCTGTGATAACTCTGTCTATAACTGCCTATATGATTTAAAATACTTTGTCCAATGGAATGAAGTGTTTATAAATATATATATTATATATTTATAAATTTATTTTGATATTTAATTATTCTTGTTTTTTTTGTAAGTAATTTTTATATAAAGAAAAAAAAACTGAATTGAACACTAAGGTAGTATAAGAGATGTTTATTATTATCGTTGTTATCTTTTTTTCAAATTATTATTTTCAAATCAATGATAATAATGGAATAGGCATTTATTAAATAAATAAATTTGTTTAATTTTATTATTTTACATTGTAAGGCTAAGAAATAATGATGATTATCATAAATTTAAATTATTGTTTTTAAATTTAAATTTGATAGAAGTAGATGAAATCATTCTTATTGCAAATGAACACTATTTAAGTTTGAAAATTATAAAAATTATTAAGCAGTTTATAATTGATTTAACTAGTCTATTTTAAACAATTTATTATAAATTATAAATGCTTAAAGTATTTAATGTATTTAACTTAAGACATTACCGAGACTTTGACTGATAGTCGAAGAGGCAAGATGGATGTGAAATAAGAAAAACAAGACACTGCTGAGACTAGCATTACGAGCTGAACGTTAAGGCATAGATTAAAACCCTAGACAAAATTGTTTAATGAAAGCGACTATGCGAGTTTTTACGCAAATATTGACAATTTGTCTCTATGTATAAATATAAGCATTGCATAACTAAAATTTTATCTCTGCAATTATTAGATTAAGATAATAATGGCATAATATTGTTGAATATGTCAGGAATTATCATGGTTCAAACACGCAAAGGTCGAGGTCGAGGTCGAGGGCGGGGTCGAGGTCAACCACCCTTGCCGCCACCACAAACCCCAGGTTAACCACCCTCACCGCCACCATAGATTCCACCACCAAAGCCGCCAAGGACAACCTCCAGCCCTAATATGGGGGTGATACTCAGATCCTTGGAAACCATCATGGCCACACTAAACAGGCAGTCAGAGAGGATCGCAGAGGTAGAAACCACGCAGGTGAGCCGAGAAAACTCTGAGAGGGTGCAGGTCCCAAGGAAAGAACCGCTTCAGGATATTTCTAGAGAACTGCAGAAGATAAAAATTCCCGAGTTCTCTGGAGGACGACCGGGTAAGCACGCTGAAGCGTGGCTCGAGGGTATGAAGAGGTGCTTCGCACTAAACGAGTATACTTCGAGTTCCAAGGCTAGAATGGCCATCTTCCAGCTAAAGGGTGATGCCCTAAATTGGTGGTCAGACCTAGAGAAACAATTGCATCTTACTCCTTTGTCTGTTTCATGGGAGTTATTCGAGGAGAGGTTCAACATGAAGTATCGCGCGGCTTATTACAGGGAACAACAGGCAGGTTCCTTTCATGCTTTGGTACAGGGAAACATGATAGTGGAAGAGTATGAAGCTATATTCATGGAATTGGTAAAGTATGTTCCATACTTGGACTTGGATGATCGATAGGTGGAGCAATTTGTGTATGGACTCAACTACAAGATCAGGGCCGCAATACGGATGTGGAAGCCATCTTCAGTTGCCATGGCAGTTGAGTATGCTCGCTATGCTGAGGATATGTCAGATGCAAAGGGAGGAAGCAAGTTGATAGGATCCAATTAGTATGTTATAGGGAAGGCCCCACGACCATACTTTAGAGGAGGACAATCCAGACCTCCTCCTTATGGTAACAGGTTCACCCCGAGGGGTAACACTTCAGTTAACTCAGTATTGCAGGCTTCGTCAACAAACCATGGGAACCAAGGACGAACATAGGGAAATTCCTATAGAGGATCGGGAGGTTTCAGAGGATCTCGGGGGAGGAACACATCCCAAAAGACTCCTCCCAACAACATGCAAGCACCACCTAATGTATCTTGTTGGGGATGTGGAGGTCCTCATTTTCAGTGGGATTGTCCTAAAGGGCAGACCAGCAGCAGGCATCAGGAACGAAAAGCATCCATGAGTAATTCTGATAACACTCATCAGATTCATGTAGCTATTCACAACCACCAGGTAGAACATCAGTCCACCGTAGTAGAATCCACTGGTAAAGTAAACAATGTCAAGCTTAAAATTTTATTTGATCCTACATGTGCAGCCTGTGCATGTACTGGCCATGCATGCACACCTCACACATGCATGCTAGTATGGAATATTTAAATAGTTGGATAGGTTAACTAAGTAATTGTGAATTGCTTTCAACCTATAAATGTACCTTGAATTGTTTTAAACCTATAAATGTACCTTGTATCACTATTTTGACCATAACTTTTGGACGAAGTTTCGTGAAGGGTGGGTGTATGTAATGCCCCATATTAATGTTTATTAATGTTTATTATTAAGTACTTTTATTAAATTAAACATATACTAATTAATTTACCATTTTTTACCATTTGGGTAAAACATTAAATAAATAAGATTGGGTAATGTATGACATTTGGTTACGTTTTTATAACACGTACAATTCAAGAAAAATTCATTAATACATAACACATGTCAAACAAATCTAAACTGCACTGCCCAAGATAGAATAAAATAAATTAATTTATGAAAGAGGCAGTGGAAGAAGGAGGGCGATGGAAGAATGAAGGCGGTGGAAGAAAGGAAGGAAAGGAGGTATAAGGGGGGGCATTTTCTGGATTTTAAGGGGGAAAAAACAGTCGCGAGGAATTTTTTTTTACGGAAGAACGAAAATGATGGAGCAGAGAGGGAAGATAGCTGGAGGAGGGGGTTAACTCCAGGGGGCATATTTACACTCAGAGAGAGGGAAGTTGCTATACAGTTTATCGGTACGTGGGCTCGGGGGCTAGGAAACTCGTCGGTTTCCTAGGGCCAGCAGGTTCGCTGGTCGGCAGGGTGGAACATCCGAGTTGGCATTAAGGCTCCTATAGGCTCAGGTGAGGGAAAGGCAAGGCTAAAGGTGCAAGAACTAGGGACAACCTTCAGCGCTAAAGATCAGGTATTTTTTGGTGAACTATATCTTTATTGCACAAAATTTAAATGCAAATCTGAAAACGAAGTAAATATTTTTCTTTACTATTTAAGGATAGGACTGAGTGCTCTGCCCGACAGATAGAGCACTACAACAAGGAAGAATTCGTCTCAATACTGCAGCATATTCTTTAGTATGGGCACATAACAAACATAATGGAAATGTTTCAACAGCATTGGTTTACGATTTGATTGTTAAATCCTCCTCTCCCTCGACCTGTGACAAGGTTATTTCCAATCTCTGGTGCTACAAAATACCTTTGAAGATTCGTTGCTTCTTTTGGCTTGCCTTAGAAAATAGGATACTCACTTGGGAAAATATTAAGAAAAAGGGTTGGATTGGGCTTGGTATCTGTGCACTTTGTAAGTGAGGTGAGGATTATGTCCAACATTTGTTTTTTACTTGCTCCTTCATTAAATCAGTGCATTCCAGCCTGTGTGAAAGGTATCATTATTAGCCTCCTACTAAAAACTACTCCCTCATATCTTTCTTGGAATGTTGGTTTGCAAAGTATGCACGAAACTCGATTTGTAGCTATCTACCTTTCTTTATTCTATGGTGCATTTGGAAAGGGTGCAACCTCTGCTTATTTGAGGGGAAGATGCCATCGGTCCTTAGCATGACTCACCTAATTGAATACTTCACTCAACTGTACTTGGTGGAAAAAATAAAAAATAAAAAAACTTAGGACTGCTAGACCTGGCCCAACTCTGGTTTATCCCTATCGCTTTTTTGATGGGGCAGCTACCGATTATAAGGGTGTAGCGGGTTTCTTTCTGGCTCTAAATGAGTCTCACACTTTTGAGTTTGCAATGGGGATAGGTTTTTGCACAAATACAAAAGCAGAAATTTTGTCGTTATGGGCTTTGCTGACTATGGAAAACATTATGTGAATCCCATTGCTGAATATTTTTGGAGATTCAACAGTTATCATAAATTGGGCAAATTTTAAAACACACTGGATCCTCTAGATTTGAGTCACTGGTGTATGGACACCAGAATACTGATGTCTTGCTTTTTATCCCTGACCTTCAAACATACATATCAAGAACGCAATCATCTTGTAGACAGGTTATCAAAAAAACCCCAAACTTTGCCTCCTGGTTATGGCTCCTTCTCTGAGTTTTTTTATGGCAATTTTGTCATGACTGCTACATTTCAAATCTTTTGAGCATGGTGCAAGAGCAATGCTCCTTTTTTTTTCAGCACCCTATTATGGATTTTATAGTCTTTATGGAGGCGGCTTATCTTGATTTCAGCAAAGCACAACTTTGTCTCCTCAATATGTATGATTGATGGGCAGGTCATGATTAGGAGATATCTTGTTTCAGGGTCATGTCTTTCTTTTATTGGAAGATCTTCAGTTTATCAGAGTGATAGTTCTGCTTTCCCTCCCCATTGCTTACTCAAACATGTGAGACTGGTTCTAGCTGTATGTATTATGGAGCATTGTCTTTGTGATGCATGAAGTGCTCCAATAGTCGGGATGTATATCAGATTTCCTTTGATTCATTAATGAATAACAAGGTCAGGATTTTTTCTTCTGAAAAAAGTAACGTAGAGAGTTTTGATGGTCCTATGCATTTATTTATTTGGAATAGAATGAAATATGTTGAAATAAAAGTTCTATATAGGCATATAGGTATATGAAGTTGTAAAATGTAATTAATATTGATTGGTTAGCAAGAATGAATCTATGGCTAGTAGGAATGTTTCACATTTGAATTAGAAAAGGATTTGTAAATAAAATCTTAAGTATTGTTATTGAAGGAGAGATAACAATGCTTAATAGAGAATTTGGATTATATATATATATATATATATATATATATATATATGATTTTTATAGAATAAAAGTTTAAAACATTTAGATAAGAGGAATAAGTTGGAGTTATAAAATGACATTTTATAAAGAAAGAGTTTAGAATATATAGTTTAAAATGTTGTATATGTAATTAAAAGTTTGAATGCTGAAATAATTGTATGCTTAAGTTTTTTTAGATGAGAGTTAATATATATGCATATTTATATTTAATTGATAAGTATTGAGATATTAGATCAGATTTATAAATACAAATATTATTATTTTTATAGTCCATGTTTATATATAAAATTTAGTAGACACTTCTTTGAATATATATATATATATATAGTTGTCGTTTAATTCCTATGTAGTTAGAGAGGAATATCAAGACTACTAAATAGTTCAATTAGCATATAGAGAATATATAATTAGGCATTTAATTAAATATGCATGGAAGTTCATTTGAAGTTAAGTATTAAATTATGTTGATGAGTAAGTGAACACGCATGTACAAAGGGCTATATATGAAAAAGACTATGAAGTATATAAGGATTTTTCAAAGAATTAAATAACTTAAAAAGTCCATGCATAGATATACATAACATTATATGCTAGGTACCCTAGTATGGTGTTATGCAAATATAAACATATGGAATGCCATACCTTTTATTCATTGGTATATTCAAATGGTGATGTTAAAGGATTTTAATCAATTATGATGAACCTAACTACATTCTTAGAACTAAGATATTTATACTTCAGATAATATCAAGGTCACTTGATATACCTATAATATTTTTATACATGGATTTATGAATCTAAAATATATGCGAGAAAATGTCAAACTAACATAAAGTTGTTAGTATTAACTAAGGGTATACTTGTATTTATAGATATGTTTTGGCATGTGTCTCCAATTAACATTACCAGATTCAATGGGTTACTCAAGATCAAAATGATGAAGAAAAACTTAAGTATTAGCACATCAAAAGATATGTTTTATGTTAACTTCAAAATAAAGTTAAATTCAAGAGGATAATTTCTAGTTTCTAGGCTTAGTCGTATTAAGATCAGTGATAAATGGATGAATTTGAAGAATTAGTTAAAAGACGAGAAAATAATCAATTTTAAATGGCAAGACACCAAATGCTCCTTTGTCGAGATTTTGACAGTTATCAAAAGAGTGAAATAGGCTTGGAATTTGAAAAATGAGATATCAATGTGACCGATAAGATGACATGAATGCGGGGATATTGGTTTTACATTATAGGAACATCATTTATGGATACTAAAGACCACAAACTTGAATTTAACCATGATAGGGAAATGAGGAAATGAACTCGAAAAATCCATCGAAAGTTTCAATTGAAGATGATTTTCTCAAACGAAGTATGGGGACTATCCACACGACAATATGAATGCATTTAGGATAACTACTTGACATGGTGGATCTCAATGACGTCTAGTCCTCAAGACAAGACTCAATGAGACTAATGAGGCACACAAAATATGATTCGGGAAGCTTGCTGAAGTGGTCACATGACCATGAAAACAATAAAATGTGGTAAGGACATAATGATACTAAAGATATGACTAGGAAATTAAATTTAATATCATAGTCTAAATCATTGAATCCCAACATGTTAGAATCATATCTAAATCGAGAGTCAAATTTATTAATATATATGGGTTTGGAAGAAACCTTAAGACCATGATGAGTAATGTAGGAATTGATTGTTGACTAAGTAATGGATGTTATTGATTTGAAAATTCATAATTGTAACTTACTAATCTATATTATATTAAGAAGTGTATACCTTCTCTCCTTGGAAGGGATGATAGCCAAATACATTTGAAATATTAGTTTCCTTTGGATGTGTTAAAAGTTGATTGATTATTTATACTATATACATTGTAGTTAATTTAGATATCTCAAATCCTCATGAGAGACTAGGAGGTGTTGACATGCGAGACTAGGAGGTGTTGAAAACCTAGGTCAGATTGGAAATTATTTAAAGTATTATTGGATTTAGTACATTATGTGAAATTACTATTGAATTAAATAATGTGTGTTGTAACCGTATTGTTTGGAACATAAATTCAATGATGTAGCATATCTAGTTCTTATGGGAGTGATCATTCGATAAAAATATAGTAGAATGGGATAAAGTCTTGAATGTGAAGAGAAAGAAAAGCTGTCATTAAATATGCATTAAAAATTAAATTCAAGACGAAGTTTCCTAAAGAGGGGGAGTATGTAATGCCCCACTTAGGGATAGGAAAAGTAATTGAATGAATTCATTATGTATAAATAGAAATGAGGACTCAATACTAAGGTATCATGGTTAGTGTCTCTATGTGAACTAGCATGGCATGATTCATGTATGCGGATATAATATCAAGAATAGATATAGTCCCGATACTGCGACCTAGGAGGACACAGTGGAAATACATTAAAAGTATCCATACTTATTCTAGAACTTTGGGATGAAATTTCCTGAAGTGGGGGTGTATGTAACACCCTTATTTTCCCCTAACTCTTGATATAAGAATAACTATTACTTGAGGGAATTCTATGATGAATGACTCGTCTATTTATTATTTTGGGATCTAAAAATTTGTATGGAGGTATTTTGAGGGAATCTGGTTTCGAATGACCTGGAATTTTGTGAAGCAATGAAGTATTGATGGGATATGACCTAAGAAGGATCATCTGACATATTTTTGAGTAAATTATGATTATGAAAATAATGCCAACATTTGGGAAATTATGTATGCAGTTATATTATTATTTTAATTGTGAATGAAAAATCATGTAAATTTATCAGCAAGGATTAAAATTTTATAATGTTTTGACAAAATCTATGTAGCATGTACGTTGATGGTTTGTCAAGTGTGACAATAAATTCAGGTACATGAAATGCAAGAAAACATCAATATCCAAAGACTCTAGCTGAGTTGACGACTATGGAAGGTGATATCAGTCTTGTATATAACATGATTGAATTGTGATGTGTTTGATGCACTGGCATGCATGGACTATGGATGAATCGGGAAACCTCGATAGTTGAAGTTGATTTATGTTTTTGTTATACCTGAAATCTTATTTATGAGATTTGATGCATGAGTTGTTATATGTGCATATGATGTGATTGTGATTGCGAATCGATCCTCATCAGGTGACGTGGCTAAAAATTTATACTTGTAAGGCTAGGAAATTGGACAACGCGATGAAATTGGAATAGAGTGAGAAAAAAACCAGTTCATCAGATGCATGTGACCTGAGGGTAGGCCATGAGTCAGTCGCTCACAAAGACTATTATTGGGGGGGAACATAATAAGGATTCGCCCTTATTCCCTAAGAACCACCTAGCTCCTCCTAGGGTAGGTGAATTGAGGTAACATCGGACCAGTCATTACAACCAACTCCTCACCTATGAGAATTATCAGAAGGGCATGTTGGGAGCATAACACCTTGATAATTTTGGTCAAGAGGAGAATGCAGTGGTAATCAACATCTAATTTAATTAAGGGAAATAATAAATTGATAATAAAGAACTTTAAGTAAAAATAATTAAATAATAAATAATAAACAAAGAAATAAACAATAAATAAATAAATAAGGATAAATAAACTGGAATAAAACTAAATTAAGAACATGGTAACTTAAAGAACTTGAACTAAAGTGAAATCCTAACTAATCAGGAAAGAATAAAAGAACTAAAGATAACTAAAAAGTGGGTTGGTAAATAAAATTAATTAATTAATTAATTAAAGTAAACTAAAAAGTTAATTGAAATCGGTGCATGGGATGCATGTAACAAAATGGTTAATAAAAGCTAAAGAAAAGGAAGGAAGAGGGAGCTTGTTCTATATTCTTCTTCTTCTTCTTCGATCCTGCCATAGTTTGGATCCCGAACCCTTTATGTGGCTCTTAGGTGACTGTGGAAGAGTGTGGTTCATAATGACATGAGTGAGGTTGGGATCTTCCTAACAACATCCTGGTGTCATACTTCCATTGCTAGAAAAGTATTGTCAGCCTCGTTGGGTTCAGGGGTCTCAAGGGAAGGAAAGTACCTGTTAGGGTATGGTAGGGAGGATAATGGTGTATCTAGCATGATTAGCAATCCAATGACAGCAACTACAGTGGAGTGATAACAAAACAACCTTCAGCCTCATCCTCAAATGAAAAACAACTAGCAATATGAACATGTATTTCAAAGTTATTTGAATTTGTTAAATGTTGTACATGAAAATGGAATAGTTGAATTCAATGGATGTATGTGAATTGGTTTATGATTCTTAATGTCATATATCCTTACCTACTTTGTAAACGACTTTAAAAAAGTAAAAAAAAATATATGTTCTTAACTTCTTTATCAGATCTAACTTTATTTATATGTATGCATGTTACTTGTTTTCGTCAGACCCCATCGAGGGTTGTTATAAGAGGGATATTAAATCCTCCCCCACTTAATAATAACACCATCCTCATTTCCCATAACCTCCAAAAATCTATTTTCATCTTTAATTTTTCTTTGCAATTTACATTTTCCATTTTTATTTGCTTGGTTTGGTAGGTCTGCGTGAATTCCTTGCTTCTTGGACCTGTAATTTACAAAAGTAATAAACAAAAATTTCTAGAATTTTAGCATAATACATATGCATACACCTTATAGTTTAAAATCAAGAGGAACATAAAGCATAATTTTCCTTGCAACATCTTATTGTTTCCTTTCCATAGCAACTCTTTTCGAGTTCGATGGAATTACAAAGCTTCACATTGTAATAGTATCGCATCTTCAATACTTGTCAATCATACATGAAATATATATAAATCATGATCTAACAAAAAATATTCACAAAATTCTTTTCATGGAAAATAACTTTGCCACCTATACCATCCTCATCCATACCTCATGTATGGTAGTACTTCTTCCCAAGTACTTTTAGTCAATTTCAACTTTATTTTCCTCATAAATCAATCATTTCAACTCTCATCCCATGAGCATAGAGTAAACATAATATGATAATGACATGCTTATAAGAAAAATCTAAAAACATGTAGTGTTCATATCATTCATAACTTGTGCCCAACACAAGGACAATACCCTTCCTTGTCGTTTCACCTACCTATGTTATTCAAGGTGGTAACACAACCAATGTTACAAAATAGCACACCTAGTGCTAAGAGTACACCAAGTAATTCAATAAATCATTCATGTTAAATAGATCTAGGTGCTCTAGAGCCTACAAGCACAACACTAAATCACATCATAATCAATGTAAGTAGTTTAGGTGCACTAGATCCAACAAGACCAACACTAAACTCAAATATCATAGTGAGTATTAAGTAGTTTAGGTGCTCCAAATCCAACAAGCTCAACACCAAACTCAACACAAAGTACTCACAGCACACCAACAACTTTAGAAATTCATTCAATGCAAGAAATTATCACACCAAGTTTTGAGAGTACACTTGGTACTCATAGTATACAAAGTACTACATCAAATCATTCAAACAAGAATGATATTTTTTAAGATCCTTACATTTTTGTCGTAAACCTAGTAAAGTTTTCAAGGTTATTTTCTATCCTTATTACTAATGCATAGTAGCCACAAGGTGTTTAACAAGCTTTATGTCGAGTACAATAATAAAATACCCCCTTTTTACAAAGTCATTCCCGTACTATCCATATACTATACCATGGTAATACTAAGCACTCAAGGACCTACAACTCAACCCTCCAGTGTACTAAGGAATGATTACCCAATGTATTGTCCACTCTTTGCCACTTTTATTTTTGGGAAAGGCTCTTATTCAAATTTAGTTCTCTTTCTTAGACACATGTTTTTATTATCCAATCTATTCTTTATTTCCATGAGCTAGTTAATTCTTAATATAAAGAGTGTTTTTTGTGTAGAAAATATTTCTTAAAAGTTCAAGAGCCCTATAACCTAGGGAATCCCCCATGATTATCTCAAAGGTTTCAGAATTGTTTATTTGAATTGTCTTTGTTTGTATTAAGTTTATTCTTCTTATTGCAGGTTTCATAAGTTCTCATTTTGTTCTTAAGTTATGGTCTTATTGGAAATGTCATAACCCATTACCTACAATAACCTTAAAGCATTGTCAGTCACAATGACATATAACTACTACTTTTCAAAAAGAACCATTGAATAAAATAAAATACCATAATAATCACATTGATAATTATACTTGATTCTTCAGAGCCTACTAGTTCAAGATCAACAAAACACATGATTATCGCATTATTACTTATACTTGATGTTTCAGATCCTACCAACTCAACATCAAATCCAAACACATAATAAATCTAAATAATATCGATACTCTAGATCCCAAAAGCTTGACATCAAATCAAAATAATAAGTCCAAACCATATTAATGCTCCAGAGCTCACCAACTCAACATAAAATCAATAATAGTAACTCTTAAACAATCTTGATGCTCCAGATTCCTTTAACTCAATATCAAACTAACATAATAAAGGTAACTCATATTGATGCTTCAAATCCCTCCGACTCAACATCAAGGCATGTATATCTATGTCCTATGAGACTCGGTTAACAATACTACGCATCAAATATGCTAAACATAATATTATTAATTTCATAACTTGATACTTCTACTATCTTTCAAAACAAGGGTAAACAATTCCAGCAATTATTGATTTCCCAAATCAATTTATTTTAACATACATTTGCCATCTATTCAACTTAACATTCTTAAAATGTTACATTCACTTCTTTCTAGTGGTTCAATAGAATTTCTAATTTATTACCTTGTTTCCTACTCAGTTTCTTAAAAATATATTAACCATTCATGTAATTTACTATCATTTGTTCAATTTTTAATAGTAGCATGTTATTTTTTCAAAACTAGTCATTAAATCACAAGTCATATTGGAAGTCACCTCATGTATTGCTTTCCATTTACTTAAGCTTGGTGAAGCTTCTTGCACCCATGTGCACCTGCATGCTTCACTCACAATTTCCTACCATAAGTTATCTGTATCATAATCTAGTTTTTCAACATAATGCAAGACATAAAATATATCAACAAGTTTCTATTTTGATTGCACCTAAACTCTTGCTACAACAAATATTCTCATGCATAATCCTAATGCATTACTTTTTCGACAAACATAGTAATAACTATACTTTCATGTATCTTTCACTAACTTTCACTTTAAGCATAATTCATAGGACTGAATACATATTAGACTTTGACCACTCGCTTTACTACATCATATCTTCTCTTCATACATCATTTCATACAATGTATTCAATAACCAAAACTCATAGGTGACTCATTGTGCACATAAATTTTCTAGCATAATTACATTGGATTATACTTAATCTTGCATATTACTTTATGCATTCAAAAGTTTCAATCACCTAAATTCTTAAGAAATCCAATATGCATTACAAATGCATCATACTATTGTCATAGTCCATTCATTTTCTTTTGCATATCTTTCTTAAAATTTATGACTTAAGATGCAATTGTTTATAACACATAGTGTAACAATTGTTTCAACACATATGCAAAAAGAAGCATATCAATCATTTCTCAAAATCCTTATGATCAAGTAAACCTCTACACCCATGATGCATTCAACTAATCATGTCAAGTTTCTGGAATCCTTTTATGCCATTATCCATGATTTCCCTTGGTCTATGATCAATAAATTAAACATTCTAAGTAATTACTTAAGTCATGTTTTTTTTATAGAATAGTTATATTTACTCTTACTTCAACACATCAATTTTCATTGTACTTTTAACATTATACATTCAACCATTTTTACACATTTATTTGCCTAAGAAAGTCAACTACATCATACAAATTTTGTAGATGCATTGAATTCCTCTTCCACAGTTTCATGTTAGTTACACTTATGGTTCATTCATGATTGTTTATAGAATTATTTATTATAAGATGATTATTTCTTCTTTGTAGACTTACATCTTTGCGACCATGAATTTCTACTCATACAAGAAAGTATTCATGTCAATCATTACCTTAGAAGAGTCTAAAAATTATATGCTTCACCCAACAAATATTTACAACATATTTACAAACTCATTCCTATCGCACATTCAAGTCCCTGAGATGCTTTACATGCTTTGATTATCAATCAAAACCATCTAGTCTATGTTTTCTATGCTCAATAAAACACACTCATTAACCAACTTAAGCCATGCATGTCAAACAAGGTAAACATTTGATGCACATAAATTGCATTCAAATCTTTTTACTTCACAAAGTTCACAACATACCTATATGTATGTGAGTCCATTAGACCATAGTGTCATTAACCTGCTACAATACCACTTGTAACATATCCAATACCCTCAATCGACCTTCGAGATATGGGGTAAAAATGTTTTCCTTTAACTATGTCTTAATCAACCAAACAAGTTAGTTGCAATGGTTGATGAATCATTATAGCCAATTAAATTGCAATAATATTTCATTTATATATATGCTTAAACATACAATCTAATCCACTAGCATGTAAGACTTGAGGTCTTAAATAGATTGGAGACATATTGTTATTAACTACTGAGTTGCATACCAATTGAGTGCCTATGTCTATGACTAATGATGCATAATGAGTACCTTAAATCCATATCAATAACCTTCCTTTTACAATCATGAAACTATTTCTTTGTGAATAATTCCCCTAAATATAATTGTTATAGTTAGTTGTATAATCATGACATGTATTCCTTTAATAGTATTTTATAAACATAACCATTTCTATTTTTGTAATAAATTATGTTCCATAACTTAATAACAAGTATATTTCCCATTAATCTTGTGCAAAACATAACATCCTACTTTAGATGAACGAGAAGGCACCCACATTAATACACCATTAGCCATAAATGTCATTCTTTTGGTTGGAAACATCGCTTACACAATTTCCACATTCTTTTATTTAGTATTTAGGAAACAACTTTTAGTCTCGAAGCTTATCCAAATATTACAAAATATTTAATATTTAAAACTAACTAACATATCTTATCAATACACTCTTAACAATTTTACTCATATGTGATTATGCTGAAGTGGCAAACAATGAGAAATTACTGCCAAGATTAGTTGAACACATAATATGGCCCACCCATTATAGAAAACAATCATAATGGGATCGACTCTACCTTGGGAGAGGCTATCCAGAAATATGTCCCCCTTCCTTGAGATCAAATCCCCCAAAACAAATGGTTGCACGTTGCTCATTTTTTCTTTCACATATCTCCCAAAACTCTAATTACTTGTTAATACAAGAGCCACGAGGTGGCAATGTCCCTAACGTTGACACCTGCATGTGGGAAGAAAAAATGAACAAGAAGAAGTTATTAACTAAAAAGAAGAGTTATTTGCACAAAGTAGTGGGAAATTGATAGAAGTCAACATCAACAACTCTTTCCTACAAGAGGAGGTCAAGTGTTTTCCCTGCAAGACCTACTATATTTTAATTCCTAGCTAAATAAGTAGTAGTTGAATAAATAACTAGCAAAATTCCTTGTGCAAGTGCAATACATATTTATGCAATAGATATTTATTCTTAAACAATAGAAGAAAACACCTACAAGAACTGAGTATGTTGTAAATTCCTTGTGCAAGTGCAATACATATTTATGTAATAGATAGTTATTCTTAAACAATAAAATAAAAATAGACACTAAATAATAGCATTCAACTAAAAATGCTTTTTATGGAGCATCCATTAACACTATTAAATCTAGGAAGGAACTCCTTAGTATTTATATGACGTAACGTTCTTATTAAATGATCAAGAAACAAAATTGATAATAGTCCATAATTCATTACAATATTCTAATGAAACTCACATCCAAGTACTCAAGCAAAGGGGTCTCATGCACTGCCTTAAATTCATAATTAATAGAATCATTTAATAACAAGAGAGTAATCACTCTCTGGAAGTTCATATGTATTTTCCAATCAAACCATAGCTTTGTGAAGAGAAACCAGCATATAAGACATTGCCTTCCAATTGAATTCTTCAAAAAAATATTCTCTAAGAATATCGATCTCCTTGTGAATCTCTACAAGAAGTATTGGAAGATGCCTCTTTATCGTTGTCATCACTTCAATTTTTCAGAAACTTCAAAAGAAGCATTATTATCCAGACGTTGCATGGGAGAATTTTTTATGGGAGAATTTATTTGACTTTATCGAATTATTGAGATCTCCAATTGTCTTGGTATTGATGTTACTCCCTCATTTGAACACACTTCTCCATATGTTATCCTGATCTCATAGAGTAGATGTACAGTTAATTTATATATGATTCTATCCATTGATGTACCAAACTTCACAAAAGATTTAATGCGTTCATGATGCACATGGAAGCTACTCAAGCACACAAAAGTAGGTCAAAACATTCAGCTGGGAATGAATCATAGGAAGCAGATGCAGAAGATATTGTAGTTGGTGAAGATGGTGGACTCGTAGAGATTTCCATGGAGAGTGAGCATTGAATATTGAAGTTAGAAGGATTTCCATTTCCATTTCCGTCATTGGCTTCTACTACACTCATCTCGTCAAAATCATGTAACTAAAACACCCGATAATAAGTTATTGCTTACTAGTGCTACCAATTACAACAAATATATATAATAATAGATGAAAGATAGTTAACCTGCTCCATGGGAAGTGTTGAAATTGGAATTTTTGCAAAGCCTATTGAGGCCATTGTCTGGTTTTGGACCTCCAAAAATGTCATCCCATATCTTACCCAACATGATCTCTTCACTTTTCTATGACTACAAACTAATTGTCAAAATTGCAAGCACCTTTTCTAGTCATTCCTTCAAGTAGTTCATTGAGTCAGTAACTATATAGGATAGGCTAGATGTCGGTGAAGGACTGGAATTAAATGTTTTTTTATTTATAGAGAAACATAAGGTGACAAAAGGGTGTAGGTCACGACAAATGAGTCATGGGAATTTGGTGCCCAGAAAGCAAGTAGTGATGTGATTGGGAGGCATAGATTGACCTACCTTGCCCATGTTAGATCATGTAAAATTGATAAGGTCTATTCAAACCTTTCTTCTAGGAGCACAATAACTTCATCAACTACCAGCATCAATCATTACTCTCCCCCTTGTGTTGTGGGATCAAGGATTGGCCTTTTTTTTCTACTTGGTTGCGGACTGTAAGGCTATGGAGGCCATACATTACACACCTAACACAATTTTTTTATATTAAATTTAGTTAAGTCTTTTGTTTTTGTAAACACATATTGGGGGACTTATTTTTGGGCTTGTGGGTTAATTTTCCAGTTATAAACAATGAATTCAAGGGCCTGGTCAATGCCCTAGTTACCCATTCTCTGACGGGATCATTCACGGGTTCACTCGTGACTTGACGCTCACAGGATCACAATTCATGTGCTCATTCTCTCATGAACATGATTTTCCCTACATATGGGCTCGCTTGTGACTTGTTGTTGACGAGTGGACATGGGTCTCCCTTCCAGTGCTTAGTATGTAGAGTTGGATGGCTACGTAGAGTGAAAAGAACACAATTTAATAAACACTATCCCATATTGAAGGGTCATCTAAATGGCAGTGCAAAAACCACA
>LPNX010592602.1:119345-164317 GCA_001517045.1 Pseudotsuga menziesii | reverse complement strand
ATTGTCAGCTATGAATCTTATGGCGACCCACCCACTCATTAGAGCAATTATTGTGTTGCGTTGTGTGAGATCAACCAAATGATTATTTGTGTATGGGTCTATGCCATAAACCTCCTCTCCAAGTCATTTTCAAGGTTTGTACTCCCTTAATTTTAGAATTTCAAGCTCTGCATACTCAAATTTCAAGCTCTACATACTCAAGGTCTCTAATCACTTGTTTTTCGGCTTAATTCATCCTCATCTGCCACTAAAACATTCTCTTCAATTACCTCATATTTTTGGATAATTAGAGGAACCAGACTTGCGCTTTCCATTCTAGCTCCCCACTCATGACCACTAAACTCATCCAGAGGCAAAGGTAGAGGCAAGCTAAGACCTCTCCATTAATCCATGGCAAGTATTGGGTTGAACCCCAAGGGTAATTATGTTGCATCAAACAACTCAATTTCAAATAGATACATTAATCAAACTACAACAACAATTAACTTTACAATTGCCTCATGTCGTTACAGGTTAACTTTACGATACAATTGGACATTGTCACCAGCTTAAAGGTTAAAGTTTTGTTATTGACCATCAGATATCAGTATTGTAAGCATGTACAAGTCATAACCAGAAGAAATCCCGAGAAAAATCAATACTTCATACCACTTTCCAAGCAAACAATACAACCAGAAAATGACCAAGTCATTCTTTGGTGGCGAGAAATGTCATATAATGAACACAAATGAATTTATTCCAAAAGTGAGATGTGTGGATGAATTCCAGGGAGAAGAGAACAGATCATAATGCTCTCCAAATCCCTAGCAAACCTAAAACCACTAAGAATGGACTAAAGAATCATGAGGTGGATATTTAAGCATCTCTTTAGAAGAATAAAAGGAACATCGCTACCCAAAGAGGTGTCATTTCTTTCTATTTTTCCAATTCTACTAGATTCATTTCTTTGCATTTATTGGGCTATTTAATTGATATAACTTCTATTGAATATTTTATTCTTCTCTACATTCATATATTCCATTTATGGTCCACAAGACTTTTCATTCCAACTATCAGCGTTAAATGTATTTACTCTCATGATTGTTCATTAAATATCCAAGGACTTTCTTAAGTCAATCAACAAGATTAACCTAAGTGTAACAAGTGTACCGCAGGAATTCATTTCATGGTATTCTTATCTTGTTATGCTTAAATACATTTTTATTAAGATTTAAATAAGCTTAAGGGTGGTTAAAGATATTGGCAACAATTTGTTTTTGTTCTTTCATGTCAATTTGTTTTTTCTTATTAAACAGTATTTGTTTTATGCTAATACAACAAGCTTATTGATTTCCTCCCTCCTAAGGCTTCAAAGATTTCTTATGTCCTCTAGTATCTCCATTTTGGGCCTATGTAATGTCTTTATGTTAATTTTGAGTTAATTGTTTTTTATAATTTTACTAATTGTGAAAAAAAGATAATAATCAATAAAAAATTCAAAATAAATATTATTTACGCCTCTTAATGTTGGTTAATTTTATCTACAATATAAATAAAATGAAAGTTTAATAACAAAAAAAAATATAATGAATCTGGCCCTTCTTTGATACGACCTTACTTACGATGTCAAGTTGAACTAAACTAGAAATAAATGTTTAGATTTATTTGTAATTCGTGGTGGCAATGTCCTCGACATTGTCACATGTTGTTGCAGGTTAACTTGAAAGCTTCATAAAGATTAGCATTAGTACCTGTATCGAATCCTTCCATGATCAATGAAAAATAAACAAAAATGGTTTGTTTTAAATAGGTTTGGCACATGCCAACAATTATTTTCTTCCCAAATCAAAGTTGTCTAAGGATTCTAAGCATAGGAAGAAAAACTACCCACAACATTTAGGTAATCATGATACAAACAAATCTCACACACAATCCTACTAAAAATCTGAAAATCAAAACCATTGGACTGGCGCACAAAGTTGGCCGTAAAAATAGTGCATTCTTAAATCTTCTTAAAAATCCAAATCCTCTGCCAACATGAAATCCCATCACCCAATTTCGATGCAAACAATAGGAACCAAAAAACAAACTTAAGGAAAACAACCCTATATTGCAAATATCAAGAAGGAGAACAAAAAACCAGCAGCCAACATATCAAACGAACCTGAAGTGTCTTGATAGCAATGGTGAGGCTGGTGTTAGGCTTAACAATAGCAGTACCATTCTCTTCTATCCAGCGTTTGAAAACATAGCCAAACCCACCTCCACCGAGAACACTCTCTGGCCTAATGTTCATGGTGGCAGATTTTAGCTCATTGAATGTGAATTTCAACAACTGGGATGATATTCTTAATTGCCCCTCTAGTCTAGGAGTAGTTGGAATGCTCGTTGTACTGGCAGTGCTAATCAAAGGACCTGTCTAGGAAGTTGGCAATGGTTTGCCACTATCATTGGGATTTTTGGTTTCAGCTATGCATCAATGTGTCATACAAATAAAACCCATCTATCAGTCAGCTTCTAAGGAATTCAAAAACCAAAAATTCAATTGCAATTACAATTTTAAGAACAAACACATTTAAATGACATAATCATCTTTAAATGATATAATAATCTATTGGAATTCACGAGCCAAATTATAACTTAATACCAACTATTGGAATTCATTGCTTTTATGAAGAAAAAAAAGGATTGGAATTCACTGCTTTTATGAAGAAGAAAAAAATGATTGGAATTCCTTGCTTTTATGAAGAAAAAAAACGCTTATTGTAGTCTAGACTATGTGTGACAAAACTATCTGCGAATTTATATTTTAAAGCATGGCTTCCAATTAAGTAAACCTTCCTTGTCTTTTAACCTTTCTCAATCAATAACCATAAGCATCTTATTTTAAAATTAGAACATAATACCAGCTATTGGAAAAAAAAAGAGTATTGTAGTCTAAACTATATGTGACAATGGCGTCACCATCCTTCACATTAGTGATGCAACAATCAAGGCTGGTCCTTTTGCAACAACCTAGAAGATGAAGATGACGTTAAGAAATTTTAATTTCTAGGAAACTTCATGAGAAGTTACAATAATTGTGATTTTCAAAGTTACTGTGGAATTAGCAATTCTCTGCAGGATGCTACTTTGGGGAAAATGACCTTGGATCATGCTTGGTCTCTATCTTTCAACAAATTAAGAGCCCTTTCTAGTACAATGTCAATTATTTATCCTTTGGGTGATACCTTTCACAAGGAAAAAAATTCAGTTCTTAATTGCTCAAACAAGTTTATTAAACCCTCTTCATCCCACACACGATCCCTCCCTAGCCAAACCCCACCTCTGGTTTTGTCGAGATTCTTAACTCCTCATAACAAGAAAATTATAAGCTCATTACGAAGGATGAGAGAGTCGTGAAGGATAATAACTGGTTAAAAGTGTACTCCCAACCAAAAACTATAAAAAATTGCTATATTTTGTTTAACATACACATTCAGACTTCAAAGGTGGTTTCCAACTAGATTGGCATGAAAATGAGTTTTAATTGAGTTAAAATGTATTATTTGCCTCAGAATTGCAGTAAACAAGAACCCGATTTCCAATTATTCTTCTCTATTTCATGCATCCACTTAAAATTTCCCTGGACGATGCAAGGCCAAACAAGATGCCTGTCAAAGCCTCCTGCGGAAACTGAGCGGCTCCTTCCACCGTGCCAGTAAATGAAGTGACTGACTTCTTCACTCACTGGTATTCCAGTAACATTGTGTCAGTAAGCAAGCAAGCAACTGGTATTCCTCGTCTTCTAAGTCTATAGGTGAAAAGAAAGAAACCAAACAACGAAGCCAGCGAAACATAAAAAGAAAATGAATATTGTGTGTGTCAAATAGGAGAGCTAGTTGTCGTGTGGCAGTTGATATGCACGTGAATTGAATTTTTTTGTGGGCGGTGTTGCAATCGAATCAGCATAGTCTCGACACAGTGGTTTTGGTCGTTTGTAGACCATAGCTGAAAATTACACATTTTAATATCAAGGAAACCCAAAAAAGATGGAAGTCATGGAGGGAACCAGATATGATGATGTAGCATCTACGACATTGCATCTCCTGCATGGAAATCGAGTATCTCTTCCAGAATTAGGCAGGTTCCATAATCCTCTGCTAGGTCACGAGTTTGCCTCTTTTGTATTAGCAGAGCGATGTTGGTGTTAGTTGGAGTCTTGCGACCATTCTTAACAAGCGTAGCACTTCTAGCAATTCCTCTATGTTCATGCAGCGGTCCTAGAGAATTCGTAGCAGCGGCTGAGGACGCACCACCTTTGTCGTAGTGGTTCCTGACTCCAGTATCATCCACATTTCATGTGCTAGGAAACACCAAATAATGCCTCAGGTTGAAACTGGCCTCTAGGGATTTTAGCTACATGTCCGACTAGGTGATGCAGGTGTGCTTACACCAAGCCACGTCCCTGGTTCCATTCCATGTTACTATCATATAATCCAGTAACATTCCCAACATGTTATTCATCATCTAGTAATGGTTGATTCTTCCCCCACTTTTCCTAGAGGCAAGATGGTTTGAGACCGCCTTGGACTCCCATTCATCGATCAAACATCTGATCGACATGGAAACCTGCTCTACAAACCTCTTAGTGTCCCCAATGGTGGTGTTGCGAAGATCTCCTCCTCTACTTGCGCTACCTCTGTGCAGGGTACCACATTGCTGGGGCATATTCTTGTTTGGATTAGAGTACAGGCTCGTAGCTGAATGAGTGCATAGTAGATAGAGGAGAACGAAAATGCCCATAGGGCTGAGGCTAGCGGTCTCATAGTTCGAAGTGCCATCATGGAGGTCTGTATTGACATGTACAGGAATTAAATTCACAGTGCTACAACTCAGCCAGGAAATGACCAAACAATTACTCGCAGGGTTGGCAAGGATTCCACCCCCCTTCACATTCAATTTGACTATGTCATCACTCACCTCATTTCCTGCACCTTCACCACATGACTTGTGTGCTAGGTGTCCCTTGTGGATGGCCTTTGTGTTGCCCGCCTCCGAGGTACAAATAAATAATGTTGGTAAACATAATAGATATGAATTAGATATTTTATGGAACATCTATCGTGAAGTTATAAATGGAGAATTTTTGAAGATTATGACAAAAATTTCTTTGTTCGAAACAATTTTCACCACCATTACTTTAATCTATTGTTGGAACAAAATTAATGAATTGATGATCTTTTGATTGACCCATTAACCTACATGTTCATAATTTATTGGTCATTTTAGCCAAATATGCACTATAGTATGGATTGATTGTTAGCTAGATATGCAATATATTATGAATCAATATGCAATATGCATTATCTTGTGTATTAATATGCCCTATGAACTATAAGTATACACTATAAATAAATAAGTATTGATTCAATTTCCTACATTTCTTGTTTTTTAACTAATCCCAAGATTCATTGTGTAAGTATTTCAAAATATCCATGTAAGTTGATGAATGCATGTTTTTTCAGTTTTCTATTGCATCTAAAGCTTCAAAAGAGACCCTCATCAACTTGGGCACACCCAATAATAAACCCACTAATAACAAAAATCATATTTAACCTAATTACTTTTTAAGATGTGAAGATTAATTCAACACTTTCTTCTCCATAGATTCCATAATTTCAAATACAACCTAATAATTATTTCCCAACAAACACCTTTCACATACATTATAAAAAAACTCACTGTGGGTAGCCTAATAATCTAACATCCATGTTATGTCTAATCAAAAAATATCTTTACTCATCAATGAGTACATGAAAGAGTTGACTATCCACTCACAAGAATTAAAAAATGGGACAAACACCTTTCACATACATTATTAAAAACCAACCCTAAGTAGTCTAATAATGTAACATCCATGTTACGTCTAATTAAAATAGCATCTTTAGCCATAAATGAGTACATGAAAGGGTTGACTATCAACTCATGAGAATTCAAAACTGGAATTGTAAAATAAAACAATTGACTGGAAAATTCAAAACTGGACATATACATACGAATTCTAAAATGAGACATTCAATGCAAAATGTGTGAAAGTTACTCTCTTACACCATAAGAGTTGGAATTTACGCCATTAGCATATTGAGATAAATTATTAAGATCGATTGGAATCTCATTCAACATAGTACAAACAAGATGGTCTGCTAAGCAGCAAGTCCCTACCTAAGTAAAAAGCAAAAAGTTAATGATCGTAGTACATAAAGCCATAATTTATAATTAACAAAACGTCCATTTATAATTAACTGTTGAGTTTCACAAAATGTAGTTTCGTTTGAATTATATTTATGCAGTGGTAGCAATTGTTTAAAATACATACACACGAAATGCATAATCAACCAGAAAAACATGCCCACATGAAAACTTAGCCAAGTCTATGTCTCCGTCTCCTATAGCTTGAAATTTGGTTGAGCAGATGACAAGTACTTACTTAAAAAGCTAATTCATCAACAGAACAGAAAGCAAAGCTGAAAGATGAACAACTTACGGGAAAGTTACATATTTGAAAATGATCACTGATAGCAAAGAAGATCAAGGAGAGTACATTTATGCTAACTTACCTGATAGACATACTAACAGAGTTCGAATAAAGAAGCCCCCCATGTAAACAAATACGAGGGTTACTTAGAACAAAACTAGCTACTATATAGAAACGCTAGATATACACCAGTGAGAAATTTGGTTGATCAGATGACAAGTACTTACTTAAAAAGCTAATTGATCACCAGAACAAAAAGCAAAGCTGAGATGTTTTCATGGAAATTCCTGTAGCTTGAAATTTGGTTGAGCACATGACAAGTACTTACTTAAAAAGCTAATTGATCACCAGAACATAAAGCAAAGCTGAGATGTTTTCATGGAAATTCCTCAGAGTCATGACCACTATGTGTAAGAAGGTGTTCCATATTCCTTTGGATATGACTTTTGATGGAACAAGAATATGACTTTTGATGGAACAAAGGGACGGGATAAATACTCAGCCTGTGCTTTTGATGCGCTTGCAGCAAGCATCAACGCCTCCTTTGATAGAGCTGAAAAAACTGACCCAAAAATTGTACATGAGGAGAAGAATCCGTCTCATAAGTAGCAACTATTTAAAGGCATTTAATGAGTTAGATTTCCCAATTATAAGCGAAGAATGTGAGATCATGGGTGCAATTCCAGTTGTATTTAATTAATGCTCACAACTATTCTCGATGGTCGATGGGGAAGAACAAATTGGTTTAATATTTTATACATACGATGAAGAGAAGAAGAAGCCATTAATATAATGCTTATAATATATAGTTGTTAAGATTTAATTTGCACCTATCAATTTAGTAGAATCACTCTTAGGTTTTACATGTGAGTTGTGTTCAGAACTTAAGCATTGAACCTGTTATTCTCTCCTTCCTATCCTACCTTCCACATGCGTGTGTGATACTCATGTCATATTCCTCTGCAATCTCTATGGTCCTACCAGAACCTCATTATTTACATACACCGAATGTTATTCTCAGTTAGTTGGAATCTTGGAACCTACCTCGTTGTTGATTAGTTAAGCTACTTCCTTTGAGAGATTAGAGCAGTTCGTTGCTAGGGCCTCCATCCATCGGGGCTAAAAAAAAAAGGATACCATTGTCAATTCCCCCATATTTGGTAAGCTTGTCAACCTCTTTAGTGATTTCATGTCCTATAAGCTCTACAATTTCAGTAAGGAACTAAATTGATGAGGCTACTCAAACCCATCGACTGGGAGAAGAGGTGGGCTGGTCGAACTATACTTTTCTGATTTGTCCTGTTAAAAAACTAATGAAAAACCCTTTTTTGATTTTCCCTTAAAAAAACTAATTAATGTGTTCTTGAGAAAAGATACATATGAAACAAATGTGTTATGTCACAGCTATTGACCCCTTGGGTTTTGTTCAGTTTTTGGGCAAATCCAAAATTTGTTATCTCAAAACAACTAAGTCTTGAGCCTATTGTGGAAAATATACACTCAATTTACATCAGAATATATATCATTGAAAATCTGGCTTGTATTAAATATGTTCAACACTGTATATACTTTTGAATATTTACACTGCTGAATAAAGCAATAGATGGGTTAAAGCATATATCATTGAAAATGTGGCTTGTATTGAATATGTTCAATACTGTATAAACTTTTGAATATTTGCACCGTTGAATAAAGCAATAGATTGGTTAAAGCATTGTGTCTACCCGAGGGGTGTGTGGAGCAATTAAAGCAATCCAACTAATCCTAGCGGGATCCCTCGATCCTGAGCAAGACAAAGTAAGTCTAAGCAAGGAAGCTCTTCTAACAGCGAAAGCATCTAAGTAATTCCAGCCTATGCATCCCCCAATGACCCGAGCAATCGAATCAAATTTGCATTTTTCCACTTGTCCTTTCTCACTCTTTTCCAAGTGGTGTTGCGCCATGTGGTATGTTAGGCTAAAGTCTTGGTTCGGTCGCTTTTGAGCCTTGCATTGTACAGAACCACATGGATACTAATGCTTTGTGACGTGCCCTTAACATTCACTTACTATTTGTAATGTATTTAACATGTAACAACAGGACGAAGTACTCATTATCATACATTTATATGAGTGTCCTTACCTTCAACACCATTTTCATTAACCGCCACATTGCAACAGTGCATGAATCAAAGTACTAGCTCTTTCGGTCAAAATAATTATCATCCCACAATTTTAGTGTAGTGTAGTGTTCTTTCATGCCCGAGGTTTCCATAATTTTCTGTGAATTGAGAGGCTGCAGGGGCAACGTGCCCACCAACCGTCCCAATCGTTGTCCACCGCAGAAGACAACAAGAATTTAGAGTGCAAAGACGTTGCCTTCTACAGAAAGACGATTGAAAGCAACACCATATCGATTCCTTAGCATGCCGCTCCTGAACTAGTGTACGTTGCTCGAGGTATGCTAATGCATGACATGATTACATAAAATATATATATACATTATTATAATTGCTTCTATTTAAGATATATGTGCAGGTCAGGGCAGATTCGGCATTGTTTTTTCGGGGTGTCCAGAGACTTTCAGAAAGCATTCTTCCTTTCGAGGGCGCTCAGCCCGTAGAAGGTGAGGCGAGTAAGGAGAGAAGAAGTAATAGCAATATTTGCAGGAGCATCCCATTGGTGGTATAATGATGGCAACGAGCCTCTCCAACTCGTAGCCATTGCGGACACAGCCAGCCCTCATAATCAGCTCGGTGGCAGAAGTTACCGTGTAAGCATCCCGACCATTTAACTAACAGTAATCTTTAAATTCTTTAGTTTATTTTAAAGCTGATTACTATATGCATAATATTGTACAACCATTCTCTCTGGCTCGGCCAGGCTCGTGTTCTGGCATTCCCCGTGAGGAGGGAGAGACAGAGGAAGAAGGAAGAGGCATTGGGGGCAATATTTTTGCAGGGTTTAACACATGCCCTTCCATTCTCCTAGAATGGATGTCTATAGGTATGTCCTAACAAGTTGTGCAATATTTGCAAGGGATTTGTGTGGATACGGCCTAGGGTTTGAAACACTTGCATAATTAATTTTAATAGATGATAGAGGTTGAAAGATAATGCTAATTGCATGGAATGCACGAAATCCAAATAGATAATGCTAATTGCATGGAATGAGTTAGTGAGTTACAGCACTAACACAGTTAAATGCCTAAAACAATACAACAAGCCTGCTAGCCTTCCCTAAGATAAGTTAAAGTAAGTGAAAAGCATCATAATATTAGATCATGTCCTAACCGGACATGGATCCTTATAGTTTTGCAGACTTATAGGGCATTAGGAGACTCGGTTTTTATTTGTAGTTTTACTGAATCTTGAAATAAGGAAATGAACAACTACATGCATGAATGAAAACAAGACAATCCCCCTTCCTTACCATCTCAACCAGCTATGGAATTTCCTCGAGCTCCATCAATAGGCTTGTTCATGGTCATCCCTATGGTCAGTGGTATGAGTCAATAAGTTTTTTTGGAAATCAACAAATTGGGGCACTCGACAGTTGAGAAATGAGACTGGAATGATCCACGGTCATTGATTAGAAGTCTGAAATGGGGATTTTGTCCTATGCTTTCTAGTAGCCTGTGGGTTTGTCTTTACCAACAATAGTTGTATGAATATGTGATAGTTAATAGTTGTATAAATCTGTGATAGTGATTATTGACAATGTATATCCTCATTGAATTCGACCATGAGCTAAGGATCATTCCTTTAGCACATTCTTCTCAGTTGGAAGGTCATGCGAGCACTTGGCGGGATATATATACACACACGGCGCAGGATCTGTCGGGGTTTTCCCTCACCTACACACCTACACAGATAAATCTCTGTTATGTAGAAGCAATTATTAAATGATTTTTTTGTAATCATGTAAAAGGTAAGCAATACTTGCTGGAAGCATTAGTAATTCTATATTTTTCATGAGCGAAAACGAAGGTGCTACAAGTGGAGCTGTTGTGCAGCTGTTGTACAGATGGGCGACACTTATGCTTCGAAGGGATACACATCTTGCTGCGCTGCTTGCAAGAACAATAAAAACAAATGTTCAGAGAAATCCATGCTCACGCCTTGTTCCCTTCGGATGATCCTGTTGGTAAATAGAGTGTTCAGAAATGGACGCGTCGCCAAATTGCTACAGGTTTGTAATAATTAATAGCAGAGCTATCTATATTTGAATTGCAAAATTATTGGTAGGACTAATCTCCCTCGTACGTCTAAGTTATGAAGTAGGTTTTATACGAAATGATAAATGAATTAAGTCCAGCTTTAATGTATACTTTTGTTCTCTAATTGATCTAATTCGAGCTTTAAGTATATATACGTGGAAGGTAAGTAGCATGGTGTACGAAGCATACCTAAAGACTTCTTACATCTGCTAACTGTTGATGCAGTGTTCTTCTTTCTTTCACCAGGTAAAGGAAATGCTCTATCGTCGCCTACCAGATGACCTGCTAATCTCGTTTCACAAGGCTGTCATGACAGAGAACAAAATGCTATGAATTACCGCAATGTTCTTGCCTCTTCTACTAAAAATTCTAATATTCGTGACTGTGAAAGACCTTGGAGCAGAGCAAGGAGGCAGACACACAAGCAAAGGTAAATAAATTTCAGTTCCTTCTGGAGGCTACAAGGGTCAGCGCTGTGCCTCAACAGGTTTTTTAGCATGCATAGAAGGCCCACGTGCACTGCATGCAGATATAGATTTTGCAATGTAGATGTTGCAGGATACATTTAGACATCAAATGTTTGTGAACTAATGCCAACGGCATCCTAGCATTACTTGATCAATACACTTTTTGTCCAATTTTACTATTCAAAAACAAACTTTGTTTAAAACTAAGTCCCCATTGCTCCTAGCCTCGAGAAGAGGCCAAATAAGAAGTTGAAATTGCCAATTGGCTGAGAAAACGGTGATCTATAGTTTGAATAAATAGGAGTTGTTAATTGGCTGAAAAAAAAGATGAGAAAGTGTTTTTCGAGACGTCCAATAAAAACTTAACATAAATGTTTTTGAAATGTCTTTGTGGTTCTTGTGCAAAGTAATTGAAATGGCAGCAAGCCGAATACTAGAGTCCTCCTAGCCGCGCAGGGACTAATAAGATCTGTCATTATTAGCTACCCAACCATGACACCCACAGAGTGCTCAAGCATAAGAATTTTACAAACCATTACACCGACAGAGTGGTCAAGAATAAGATTTTTATTTTCTTAGTGTTACGAGCTTCCCTGCCTACTTCCAAAACAAAACGTGGGATTGATGGGACTCGATAAGACAGTGCATGCTCACGAAACTACCTAATGCTTATCAGCAAAGAGCCAATTCGAAACCTATATACACAGCATAATCTGAATATGAACCATTGCCAAATAGAATAAGTTGAATACCATGGGCATAAACATATGATTTCATTGGTCAATTCAGAGATTGAATTTACATCGTTGGAATTCATCTGTACTTCCCAGAACTTATCTTCAGATTACCTGGAAATCTGGTTATAAGTGGCATTGGTGCAAAGTGGCATTGGTGCAGTTGATCAGAAGCTGAAGGGAATCTACAATCCAGAAAGGAGAAGGCAATTTTATATCTTAGAAGCCGATCAAAACTCTCATCGTCGAAAGAATCAGAGCTATTAAAATCCCCTCATTATCCCTGATCGACTGTTCTCCAACATTAGCAGGGATTATGACAAATTCCAACATGGCTGAAGTTGCACCCAAGTCTAGATCAGAATCTGCGATGCTGGCCGCCAATTCCGACTCTTAGTCTGCTGCAAATGATGAACGAAGATCAAGGAAATATTTGCAGCACAAGAATATTATCGCTCCAAAGATACGTGTTGTGTATGTCTATGAACCCAAGATTATCAAAACGGACCCACAAAACTTTCGTTCTCTTGTTCAGAAACTCAGCGGGAAGCCTACAAAGGAGAAGGAGAGGCACACAAATTCCAGGAGTCCATCTTTTGAGCTAATCTCTGCAGAATCTTCTACAGAAAATCTTGAAGTTGATACTTTTTATAGCAATTATCAGCTGCCTACCGGGGAAAACACAAGTAGACATTCTTCGACTACGAATTGCTTTAGCTACTAATGGATTCAATGACAGAGACATGTTTTCCCCCGGTCCTAAGGATCATGGATTACTGCATAATATTCATCTGGTTAGGAACAATTCTCCATTTTGTAATATGTATTTTTAGAACAGAGTTTCCCGATCTACATGAGAATGGCTAAATTAGTTTTCTTAAGAATGGTAGGCTGTCTATTTTATTTTTTAAGGTTGTTATTGGTCTGGTGGTGGAGGAGTTGAAGTTGCCTTAGCTTCCCGTGCCCCGAGACTCTGCCGCCGATATCAATGCTATAATATTCTTTAATTAATTACGTTTTAAAAATAGCAAAAGTAATGTAATCGAGAAATATTATATACATATAATTATTAAATTTATTAAAAATACTGTAATAAATGTAATAAATGGAATATTATATATCATTAGGCTAATAAGCGCTAATAGGCGTACAGGCGTATATATGTGATATTTGAAATGGATTATCAAGATCTACCAAAAGTTGACAGTTGACAGTTGTACAGCTGCTATCAGTTTCTTCCTTTGATCTTTTAACAACTATGTTTAAAATAGTTTCTGGGTTAACTAATGTAGCTGGGAGTTAGTTGAACTTTTTTAGGATTCCTTATGGTAAGTGGAGAGATGGTCGGGGTAGGTTCTTGGGTGATTGTTGTTTAAGGGGCGTGCTGTTGAAAGGTTCATGAGTGAAGTTACAGGTGTCCCCTCCTGTCCTGCAATTAAAACGATAAACCGTTAAAACTCAATTCAGTTACGACAAGGAGAGTGGGAAGGGATCAAGAATATATTCTGGGTTTTATTCAGAATAAAACAATGACTATGGTAAGCTATGCAGAATTGCAGAATCGGGTGGGTTGAGAAATGGCAATAATGAAACAGGATCAAAGGATCATGTACCTGTCTTCTAATCCAAAGGTTTTAATTGTTTCTAATTCTTTTCTTTGGGATATATCTTTGTCCATGGATTAAAACATTACATGAGTACAGCTTATGTTTATTTTTGTTGTGCCGGGAATTGGTATCATGCTGGATACCATTTGACTACATCCATAGCAGCACCGGCCCTGCTGAGTCTGCCATTTGCATTTGTAGCGTTGGAATGGTTTGTAGGGCTTATATGTCTCATAGTTAGAGCCGGCATCACATTCTATTTATACAATCTCATATCATTGGTGTTGGAGCGACGAGAATCGAAAGGCAATCGCCACCTCCGTTTCAGAGACATGGCCAAATACATTATGGGTATATTATTTATTGATCATGGCCCTTTACTAATTTGCTACAGTTCTTTCAAGGAATTTTCATCTATTAAATAGACGTTGTGTTTCTTCTTTTCCATAGGAGATAATTAATAATAATAATAAAATTCAATGAAGTTTCCATCACACATTTGATTCCTATGACACAGCCTTGTTTGGTCTGGCGGCTCGGCTTCATAATGCATTTGATACTGCTTACTCTTAATCTTATCCGAAACTCGTACCTCAACATACAACAAACATGATGTTGGAGGCTTGTTCTTGAAATTCTAACAAATCAGTTATGCACTTATGTTGTGAGGATGCTTCTGGAGTATATAACAACATTCTGGTTATCTCAGTAGTTCTTATCATGGGAAAATGCAGGTTGGCATGTCGTTCCATTAACAGAAATCCAAACTAATATTGTACTTTTGTTTAAAACGTACTCATTGAAATCATACTTAAGGTGTTGCAATGGAGATGATTTTTTCTATGACTGTTTGTACAATTCATGCAGTTTTCGTTGGTTCCCGAGTCATATTCTATGCAATTCATCATTTTCAGGTGGCCGCCCTATATATATATATATATATACCCTATATATATATATGTCCGGGGATGTTTAAGTTGCTAAGTATATTATGCAGCTTTTCACTCCTGCGATTTTCAGTAACAACAGTTAATAGATTTTAACCCACCCATTCTCTTTCTTCATGGCAAGGAGGAATTTTCTTTTTGTTGGATTTATGGAAATGGTGCCCTGCATTACTTACTTACAAGGATTGGACAATAAACCTACTGAAGCTTGCTGTGATTCCCTTCTTCAACTCACCTCCCATGCTCCGAAATATCTCTGCCTTCTCATCATGGATGGTTCTAACATTTCAGGAGGGATCAGTATCAATCAAACCCTGGATCTGCAGATGCCGCTACTTTGTAATGTGCCTGCTAATGCTAACATTTCTGCATGCCCAGGTCTTTGATATCTTCACTCTTCTTCTATGTTTTAGGGTTATGTTTGATATCTTTAACTCTTCTTCTATGTTTTAGGGTTAGGACTGATATCTGAACTCTTCTCCTTCTTTGAACTATTTATATGTATAAATCAGGGTTATGTTGTGAACTTCTCTTCTTCTTTGTTATTTATATGTATAATTTATTTTAAAGGATCTTCAATAGAGATATCAAATGAGATGTAAACCTTTTTTCATGTTTTTGAGATCAAATCAGATGTAAACCTTTTTTCATGTTTTTGAGATCAAATCAGATGTCAACCTTTTTTCATGTTTTTTTGCATTGTAAAAAAGTATGTACTTTTTAGTGATTTGATCTTTATTAACACTTACAAACTTATAGACTCGTGATAGAACCAAAACCAGAGTTAAAATAAATCTTTTATAAAAAAATATTAAACTTTTCAATGTGAAAAAACAACAAATTGCTTTAAGATGAAAAGTCTTAATAAATCCCAAGTTATGGTGATGGTGAATCCATATAGTAACTCTCATCTCAGTAATTTTAAACCATTAGTGTTCAAAGTCCGTTGTTTAATTCTCTGTCATTTCAGTTTATGCTATCTCTCATAAAATTATCAGATGAACTTATTCTTGGTTCTTGGCTTCTCAGAGCTTCTCCATTTTCCTTCAAATTCCCTGGATGCCAAGATTTTTCAACCAGGATACCAGCTCTCCTCCTACTTCGAAACCCTTCATTTTCTAAGGTTTTTTCAGTGTGCCAAATTACATAAGAACGTTTGTGTTCTCATGCAGTGAGCTTCTCTCCGTACCCTTCTCCAAGTCATGTTGCATCAAGCAACTTTTAGAAGACAAATTTGGGTATGCAATGTTGGAAAAATGTAATTACTCGCACATCTGTACCTGACTCTCAGCCGATTCCGGGTGAGAAAAGAGAAATCGAAGCTCAAGCTTCTGTGTAAGTGATTCAGTCGAAGAGCTGAAGCTCTGTAAAAGGACAAGTCTGGACCGACAAGTTTAGACTCACAAGTTTAGACCGATAAGTTTGGACCGACAAGTTTGTAATACTTTGTTATTTTCACATAGTTAAATATATGAAATAGTTTATGATTGAATGCATGATTATTTGGCCGCACATACTTCCAGATTTACTTGGGTAAATTCGAGGCACATTGGTTGACTCAAGTCTTCCTACATATTTGGGCATATGTTTTTATAAGTTATTTGGATTTGTAAATTTCTTTATTTTACTTCATCTTACTCACAGGTGAAAAGCATTTGTAATTTCTTAAGTCTCTTAGACTAAGAAAAATAGTCTATAGATTTCGACCAAAGTGAGCCCTTCGACTTGAGAGGTGAGCCGACTTGAGTGGTCGAAGAGGTCAACAGACTTGAGTGGTCGAAGAGGTCAGCCGACTTGAGTGGTCGAAGAGGTCAGCCGACTTGAGTGGTCGGAAAGGCTTGTGAAGTCGAAGAAGTTAGCCAACTTAGAAGTGACAAGTGGTCAAGGTAAAATCAGTTGGTTGAACCGACAAGTAAGTCAAAGTAATTTTAGTCGAGTGGAAAGACTGACTAAAATTTATATGTCTAGTCAAGAGATAGACAAGTTTCACCCGACAAGAAAAAAGAAAAAGTGGTTGGCGTGAAAAGTGAAAATTAAATTTTAATATTGACTGGAAAGAAATCTTGAAGGTGGAATTTAATTTTCTAAGGAAAGTTAATTAAAAATTAAAATGGCTTCCACTTCTGGTTCATTGCAAAATCCAATTTTTACATGAAAGAATTATGAATATTGGTCTTTAATAATGAAGGATTTATTCAGAGGTCAAGATGTTTGGGAGATAGTCCGGCATGTTTATGCAGAACCATCAGACATGACAGCATATAACAATCTCACATAGGCTGAGAAAGATGTCTTGAGAGAACAGAGGAAGAAAAATGGAAAAACTCTATTTTTCATACATCAAGCTATGCATGAAAGCATACTCCCAAGAATAGCAGCAAAGACTAATGCTAAGGCAGCATGGGATACATTGGAGACTGCCTACCAAGGTTTGGATAAGGTAAAGACATCCAAGCTGCAGATTCTAAGAAGAGATTTTGAATCTCTGTCCATGAAAGATTCAAAGAATGTAGACACATTCTACACTAGAGTTGTTGGGTTGATAAACCAACTGAAATCTCATGGAGAACCCATAGCAGACCAAAGGGTTGTTGAAAAAAATCTGAGAAACCTTCCCCCAATATTTGAGAACTTGGTTGTGACCTTAGAGGAACACACAGACATGACGACATTTACCATTGATGAGTTGCAAGCTTCACTCATCAATCATGAACATAGACTCAATAGAACACAAACATCATTGGAAGGTGCATTTGCAGCACAGTCATCCATAAGCCGAGGTAGAGGCAAGGGGAGAAACAACTTCAGAGGAAGAGGAAGAAGTTATTTAAGAGGAGGACGAGGCAGAAGTCCTACAAATGTCGGTGGCAGAGGAGATAACTAGAACTCAAGTCAGCCAAGTGGCTAGAGGTTTGATAAATAAAAAATTCAATGTCATTACTATAAGAAGTTTGTTCATTATGCATATGAATGCAGGAAGAAGCAATATGACCAAGGAAGGAAAAGCCCAAGTCAGTTGACCAGCACCAACACTTTGACAAGTGCAATGTTAATGGCATCGACATCTCCACTTGAATGCAATGTTGTTCAAGAAAGTCCCCATGACATATGGTACTTAGATTTAGGCTGCAGCAACCACATGACTAGTAATTTAAATTTGTTTTCCAGTCTAGACACTTCAGTTAAAACTCATGTCACACTTGGAAACAATGTCCAAGTTACTATCTTAGGAAAAGGCACTGTTGATATTCTAACCAAACATGAGGAGAGTAAGTATATCCATGATATCTATCATGTCGAAGGTCTGAAACATAATTTTTTAAGCATTGGACAGTTGTTACAAAAAGGCTACAGAGTCTACATGGAAGATGAACACTATGTGATCAAAGACAAGCGTCCAAGCGACTAGCTGATAGTAAAAGTGCCAATGACAAGCAACCACTTGTTTCTATTGATGATAGTTCCCGACATAAAAGGGAAGGCAAACTCAGGAGCTGCATTCAAGGCAAAAAGTGAAGAAACGGTCGAGCTCCTCAACAAGAGAGAAAATTGCAGCGCTAATTTGCAAGTTGCATTTCAGACAGAAGTTCAGGATGAATCCTGGTTATGTGGCATTTTAGATTTGGACATCTGAATTTTGGTGGGCTAAAGCTAATACACACAAATAATATGGTGAAAGGATTTCCATTGATCAATAGACTAGAGAGGGTTTGTGAAGGATGCATTTTTGGAAAGCAGCACAGAGAGACATTTTCAGTCGAAAAGTCCTATAGAGCACGCACATCATATAAAATTGTGCACTCTAACATTTGTGGTCCAATGCAGACATCATCCATTGGTGGCTGCAAGTATTTTCTAACCTTTATTGATGACTACTCAAGAAAAATATGGGTATATTTCCTGAAACATAAATCTGATGCATTTGGTTATTTTCAGCAGTTCAAGGCACTCGTGGAGAACCAGAGTGGTCACCGCATCAAGATCTTAAGGACCGATAGAGGAGGTGAATATGTTTCAAATGAATTTCTGAATTTTTACAAGACACATGGCATATAGAAACAATTCACTACACGGTATACACCTCAGTAGAACGGTATAGCCGAAATAAAGAAAAAAACCATCATGGAGATGGAACGCAGCATGTTGGTAGCCAAGCATTTGCCAAATGAGTATTGGGGTGAAGCAGTCGCAACTTCCGTATCCATTATGAACCGGTGTCCGACAAAGAGTGTGAAGAACAAAGTTCCCCAAGAAGCATGGCCAGGTATGAATCATAGTGTTTCCCATTTAAAAGTTTTTGGTTGTGTTGCATATGCTCATGTTCTAGATGAGCTGAGAAGGAAGCTAGACAAGAAGGGACAAAAATGTATTTTTGTCGGCTATTCAGAAGACACAAAAGCATATAAGCTGTATGATCCCATCACAAGGAAAGTGATAATCGGTTGGGATGTTCAATTTGTTGAGAATGAATCATGGGATGGAACCATCGACATAAATCTCAAGATTGTGTTGAACGTCGACAATGATGATATGGAAGAGGAAGTGGTTCAAATACCACATGTAAGTCAACCGGTCAGAGCACCGTCGACTTCCATGACACCAAGACATGGTTCAGTACAAGGATCATCGACATAAGTAGCATCTCAAGCTACACCAACAAGTACACCAAGAGGACAACAGACTATGTATCAAGCATTTCGTCAAGGATGACATCGATAGAACCGGTAAAGACAAGAAACATGCGAGAGATATCTGAAGCTGGTACACCTAATTCATTCTCTCTCTTTGCATTATTTCCCCCTATATATGATCCACTAACATTTGAAGAAGTTGTTGAAGAATAAGTATGGGCACAAGCCATGGATGAATAAATAGAATGCATTGAGAAAAACCAGACATGGGAACTGGTTGATGTACCAATAGACAAAGATGTAGTCAGTGTCAAATGGATTTACAAGACAAAGCAATATGCTAATGGGAATGTGCAAAAGCACAAGGCAAGAATGGTAGCAAGAGGGTTCACATAGAAACCCAGCATCGACTTCAATGAAACATTTGCACCTATTGCATGCATGGATACAGTCAGAACATTTTTGGCCATTGTTGCACAAAACAAATGGCATGTTCATCAAATGGATGTCAAGTCGGCATTCTTAAATGGCTATCTAGAAGAGGAAGTATATGTGGAATAGCCACAAGGGTATGAAGTTCCAGGTAAAAAAAATAAAGTGTATAGGTTGAAAAAGGCATTATATGGTTTGAAGCAAGCTCCTAGATCTTGGTACAGTCGGATTTCACAGAAGTTCTTATCTCACTGAAGATGGATTTCACAGAAGTGAAAATGAACTGACTTTGTACACCAAAGTTGATGAGCAAGGTAATTTGTTAATTGTCTGCCTGTATGTAGATGATTTAATATTTACTGGTGATTATGGCATAACAGATTTTAAAGCAGTCATGGAAAGTGAATTTGAAATGACTGATCTGGGGCTTATGAAGTTTTTTTTGGGCATTGAAGTTCAGCAGTCTAAAAGTGGTATTTTTATATCATAGTATAAGTATGGAAGTGAAGTTTTAAAAATATTTAACATGTCTAACTACAAGATAGCCCCAACACCAGTAATAACAGGTTTAAAATTGAGCAAGGATGATGAAGGATCCACTGTAGATCCTACATTGTTCAAAAGGATTGTTGGTAGCTTTATGTATTTGATAGCAACAAGACCAGACATTATGTATGGAGTAAGTTTGATCTCAAGGTTCATGGAGTCACCAAAAGACTCACATTGGTAAGCAGGTAAAATAATTCTGAGGTATGTAAGTGGCACAAAAGACCTTGTATTATGTATTCAACCTCAAAAAATTTTAAACTCATTGGTTACACAGACAGTGACAATGGAGGCACCATAAATGACAGGAAAAGCACATCTGGGTACACATTTCATTTTGGTATAGGTGTTTTTTCATGGGCTTCAAAAAAATAGTCCATAGTAACTTCATCTTCAGCTAAAGCAGAGTATGTTGCAGCGACAAGTGCTGGATGTCAAGATGTCTAGATGAGGAGAGTGTTAAAATACTTGTCACAAAACCATCAAGAACCGAAAACAATCTTCTGTGACAACAATTCATCCATAGAATTATCAAAGAATCATGTTTTTCACAAGATAACAAAGCACATCGACACAAGGTTTCATTTTATAAGAGAGTTAGTGAGCGACAAGGAAATTTGTTTATAATTTTGCAGGTCTGAAGACCAACTTGCTGACATCTTCACAAAGCCATTGGCAAAGGATACTTTTCAGTATCTGCGTAGTTATCTCGGAATGACAAGTTCTCCACAGTGAACTCTGTCATAAACAGAGCATGTCTAAGCTCTGAAACATTTTGTAAATTTTGTTTTTAAAAATCCCCATCTACTTATAATTAAGGGGGAGTGTTGGAAAAATGTAATCACTTGTGGATCTGTACTTGACTCTTAGCCGACTCTGTCAGAGTCTGTACAAGTCAATATCTTGTCTGTCAATCTGACAAGAGAGAAGAGTCCACGATTCGGCAATGCAAACCAGTCGAATTTATTTTTGAAGCTAAGTTGTTAGGTAGATAGTTATTACAGTCTTTAATGGTGAGTCAGTCGACCCATGTAGAAGCAACTTTTAGGTTGCCTATAAATAGAAGAAGCAAATTGTAATTTAGGTTAGAGACAAAGAGTTTACAGACATTAGACGGTAGAGAGAACTCCAGGTGAGAAAAGAGAAGTCGAAGCTCAAGATTCTGTGTAAGTGATTCAGTTGAAGAGCTGAAGCTCTCTAAAAGAACAAGTCTGGACTGACAAGTTTAGACTGACAAGTTTAGACCGACAAGTCTGGACGGACAAGTTTGTAATACTTTGTTATTTCTGCATAGTTAAATATATGAAATAGTTTATGGTTGAATGCATGATTATTTGGCCGCGCATATTTCCATATTTACTTGGGTAAATGTCTTTTACAATTACTGTTAAGTGAAAGATCAAAGAACCCATAAATTTCTCACCGCGTGAAAGTTCAAGGGTTTTATGGCACATTGGTCGACTCAAGTTTTCCTACATATTTGGGCATATCTTTTTATAAGTTATTTAAATTTGTAAATGTGTTTATTTTACTTCATCTTACTCACAGGTGAAAATCATTTGAAATTTCTTAAGTCTCTTAGACTAAGAAAAATACTCTGTAGATTTCGACCAAAGTGAATTGACTTGAGTGGTTGAAGAGGTCAGTCGACTTGAGTGGTCGAAGAGGTCATCCGACTTGAGTGTTCGGTTGAGTCAGCTGACTTGAGTGGTCGAAGGGGTCAGCCGACTTGAGTGGTTGGAGAGGTGAGATTACTTGTGAAGTCGAAGAAGTTAGCCAACTTAGAAGTGGCAAGTGGTTGAGGTAAAATCACTCGGTAGAACCAACAAGTAAGTTGAAGTAATTTTAGTTGAGTGGAAAGACCGACTAAAATTTATAAACTTGTCTAGTCAGGAGATAGACAAGTTTCACCCGACAAGAAAAAAGAAAAAGTGGTTAGTGTGAAAAGTGAAAATTAAATTTTAATATCGACTGAGCCCTAAACTCAAGTTTAGTCGGCTTAGTTTTGGCTAACATGCAACTGGAGGCAAGTATGGCATCGACAGTGTTGGCAATGGCTTCCATGTTAATCATCATCATTATTGCTTAGTGTATTTGATGTCCTTCTAAACATTAGCAAAGGCCTCAATTCTGTTATGAACCGTGTCAGTTTTTGGACAATTTCTACATTAATAATTGTTGGAGCTTGTTTATTATGCCATTCGTATATGTATTTGATCAGTGAAAATTGGGATGCCAGAATTTTCATATGCAATGCTCCTATACGTTATACTTTTAAAACTCAATTAGCTCTGTTAGGAATTTAACATTGCGAATATGCATATAAAAATGACAAACACAAAGCATTGTATTTTTGTAATCAAAACAAAATGTATAAATGTTTGGTAGGTTTTTCTTAGTTTAATATATCTAAAATGTGTGCAACTTAGTTAATTTTTAGTTTTTATTAATATGATTAATTAGTTAATGGGAAGATACTTAGTATTCTCTTTTTCATAATGCAAAAGTAAAAGATTATTTTAATAACAGTAGTGTACTATACCTTTTTTACATTCTAAAAAGGTAAGTGGTTATTACTAAATTTATAATTTACATGCTAAAAAGGTAAGTGGTTATTACTAAATTAACTATTATAGGGTATAAAATTGTGTTTTTTATTTAAATATTTTTTATATATATAAATAATTTTATATTAATTAAAACATGTATTTATAATAATATATAAATTTTAATATACTATAATCTTTATAATCTTTATATCAATGAGATAACTCATTTATGTAGAATCTTTCATAGTATTAAATTGTTAGAAGATTCTTGTTGATGTGATCACATTATAATGTAATTGAATTCTTAGTTAATTCGCTCGATTTACTTTAAATTTTATTTATATGTGATTTAATTGGAAACAATGGGACAATAAAATTAACAACAATATATAAAAATAAGTAAAACAATAAAACTAATTTCTATTAACAAAAATATGGTGTCATACAACATACATACATACTAATAATACAAATCTAGGACTTACTTAACTAGTCTAATGTGAGCATACAACATCACATTGAAATTTGTATTAAAGTTTTATTTACAAATACACTACAAGTATTTCAATTACCTTTTGCTTAGTAATCATATGTGTAAAGACAATCTCAGTATATCCAAGTTATATTATTTAGGTTCATATTTCATATGTCAATCCTAAAATATATACACTCTTATACAATGCTATCGATTGACACCCATAACAAAATGACATAAATTTTGATTTAGATGGTCATTTAGGGTTATCTCATAAATTCATGACACTAGTAGTTTTCATATTTTTTGGGTCTCTATCTTACAATTTTTAAGGTTGATGTGTTTTTTGAGATTTTTACACCCCTAAAGGGATTTTTGTTCAATCTATAATTATATTTCAAATGAGAAAATTAAGACCTAAAATGAAGCGATGAGAAAAATGTTATGGTCCTCACAAGGACCCTTGTTTTTGTATAACTCAACATCACACTCAACCCTAACTTCATCTTAGGGTTAGGATTCTTGTATAGGTTAGGGTTTTTTTCCTCCTAGGGTTTTCCATTATTGTAAAATGGAGTTTCAACCTCTTATTATGGTTTTTTTTAATGGACACACTTGTTACCTCTCTTCTTAGAGATAAGATATTAATGCTTAACAAAATGTTCCTAGTATTCAAAATGTACATAATAATGTCAAACTAGTATCCAAGTTATATTATTTAGGTTCACATTTCATATGTCAATCCTAAAATATATACACTATTATACAATGCTATCGATTGACACCCATAACAAAATGACATAAATTACACAAATTTTGATCTAGATGGTCATTTAGGGTTATCTAATAAATTCATGACACTAGTAATTTTCATATTTTTTGGGTCTCTATCTTACAATTTTTAAGTTCGATGTGTTTTTTGAGATTTTTACACCTCTAAAGGGATTTTTGTTCATTCTACAATTCTATTTCAAATGAGAAAATTAAGACCTAAAATGAAGCGATGAGAAAAATGTTATGGTCCTCACAAGGACCCTTGTTTTTGTATAACTCAACATCACACTCAACCCTAACTTCATATTAGGGTTAGGATTCTTGTATAGGTTAGGGTTTTTTTTCCTCCTAGGGTTTTCCATTATTGTAAAATGGAGTTTCAACCTCTTATTATGTTTTTTTCTAAATGGACACACTTGTTACCTCTCTTCTTAGAGATAAGATATTAATGCTTAACAAAATGTTCCTAGTATTCAAAATGTGCACAATAATGTCAAACTAGAACCAAGGCATCGAGGGAAATCCGCCAAATCAATTTGCTAGTGATGGGGGAAACCCCAATATTGTAAATTAGAATGAGGATTATTATAATCAATCAAAACAAGGGAATGCTAGTAAATGAATAAATAACCACACTTCCTTATTTATAATACATTTGGTCACTATACCCATCATTGTCCTCACCTATATGAGGAATGTCACTTGTGTGAAGAAGCATCTAGTAGAGCTAGTGCTAACCCCACATAAAGGCACTCACCAGAAAAATTCTACCTTGTTTGCAACATAGTGTTAGATAATATCGTAGTAATGTAAGAGTTTTGGAATTTGGAAACAAAAATACCATATTTTAATTTTTTATATTTTAACTAAAATTTCACATTTCACATCGAAAAAAGTCTTATTTGTTTACAATAGTTCAAGTTAATTTTCCAAAATTTTCTCATCATAGAATACTTACTTATTACTATAGTAGGCAAGAAAGCAAGTTGTATTTGCCTTTTTAAATTATATATTAAGATTAATTTGGATTACAACATTATGAGTAAAATTCATTGTAATTTCCAATATATTTTATTTAATTGAAAGAATATCAAGAAAACAACACACTCCAAGAATTGAATATTAACCATAAATAAAAAATAATTTAAATGCTTATACTATTTGTACCATATGGAAATAACACTTTTCTTTTATCATACTTCATAAAATTATATATATATATAATGATTAGAAAATGTAATTTTTAAATTCACTTTTAATAATAACTATCTTCATTTTTGTATATATTTTGACATCTTGCATTGTGATCTAGGGACACTTAGTTCTGAAGTGAAAACACTAAATATCATGATAGTTTGTTTATAATAATTTCATTGTATTTGACAATATTATTTAATAAGGTATAACACTTAATATAAATATTATGATAGTTACACCTACATTTTATATTTTTAATTTGTTTATATTTAACCATATTACTTTAGAAAGTATTTGTTTTAATACACAACAATAATAAAGCATTAATATGATTAACAATTCTTAGGATCCTTCTCTATTTATGTTCATTTTTAGTCCATCTTCCATTCAACATTTTTAGTCCATACTAAAGATCATCGCCAACATTGGTTACTAAAGATCATCTCCAACATTGGTTGATGATTTGCGCAATCCATTTTTCTAAACTAACTTAAGCTCAATGGATTTCTAGCATTCTAACATTTACTTTTAAAGTTCTATAAAATAGTGTTGGAGTAGCCAAAAGGGTTTGAAATTTTATCTTATTCCATACATTTTGTTAATATAGAGCTTTATATTTATAAAAAATATCGAGGAAACACCCATTTGTTTTTCCATTCTAAGATTGTAATAAAGGCTCCAGGTAACGTTGTGGAAATATCCCCTTCAATAGAGAACAATATTAAAGATTAACATGATTAACATTATGTTAATATCTCATTCACTTCATATTAAAAGATAAACATGTTTTACATTATGTTAATGTGTCATTCACCTAATATTAAAGTTCAAACATGATTTATATTATGTTAATGTGCCACTAAATTATGTTATGTTTACGCCACATTTAAACATATATATAATTATCTATATACATTATTTGCCATCATGTTGTGAGAATTTATATATATAGTCGTTTTACAAAAGAAATGGTTTAAACCATCCACATTCTACATAGTGATTTTCATTGTGATGTTTATCAAGGTTTACGATTCACTACGACATTATCAAGGGTTATATCACATTATGACATTAAGCCATGGTTTGTTACACTATTTGGTTGGTATATGTCAACACAGCCAAATATGTGACACATTAATAATGTGTCTTTGGATGTTTAGAAAATTCTTTAAGAATTCTCTCTCTCTCTCTCTCTCTCTCTCTCTCTCTCTCTCTCTCTCCTATATATATATATATATATATATATATAGTCGTTTGACAAAAGAAATGGTTTAAACCATCCACATTCTACATAGTGATGTAGAATATTATGTTGCATTGTGATGTTTATCAAGGTTTACATTTCACTGCGACATTATCAAGGGTTATATCACATTACAACGTTAATACATGGTTTTTTACAGTGTTTGGTTGGTATATGTCAACACAACCAAAGATGTGATACATTAATAATGTGATAGCGGGCGTTTAATAAGAATTATGTCACATTGTGACATTTATCACCGGTTATGTTACATTAGTGACGTTCATCAAGGGGTATGTCACATTGTGATATTTGTCAAGGGTTATGTCACATTGCAATAATGCCCAAGATGTGACACATTAATAATGTGTCTTTGGATGTTTAGAAAATTTCTTCTTGCATTATCAACTATGGCCACGCGGTTCACCATAGTCAACCATGGTTAAGTATGGCCAAAAGGATCTATTTTTCTATCATGTTAACACTTTTACTTTGAAAAGAAAAAAAATCATTTATGTACACAAGCAATGTTTTGATATTACGACATTTATCAATACTTATGTTGGATTGCGGCATTCCTCAATAGTACATTCATTAATGGTTTTGGTACATTGGGACATTCATCACAACAATCAAAACATTTATTCATGGATATTGAAATTCGTCATTCCTCAATGCTTGTCTCACATTGTTCGCCATCATGTTGTAAGAATTTTCTTTATATATATATATAACTTTTTTTGACAAAAGAAATGGTTTAAGCCATCCACATTATACATAGTAATGTAGAATGTTATGTCACATTGTCATGTTTATCAAGGTTTATATTTCAGTGCGACATTATCAAGGGTTATATCACATTACGACGTTAAGCCATTGTTACAATGTTTGGTTGGTATATGTCAACATAACCAAAGATGTGACACATTAATAATGTGTCTTTGGATGTTTAGAAATTTTCTTTAATAATTTTCTTTATATATATATATAGTTGTTTGACAAAATAAATGGTTTGAACCATCCACATTCAACACAATGATCGAAACATTTATTCATGGATATTGAAATTCATCTTTCCCCAATGCTTGTCTCACATTATTCGCCATCATGTTGTGAGAATATTCTTGATATATATATATATATATATATATATATATATATAGTCGTTTGACAAAAGAAATGGTTTAAACCATCCACATTCTACATAGTAATGTAGAATGTTATTTCAGATTGTGATGTTTATCAAGGTTTACGTTTCACAATGACGTTACCAAGGGTTATATCACATTACGACATTAAGCCATGGCTTGTTAGAGTGTTTCGTTGGTATATATCCACACAAACAAAGATGTGACACATTAATAATGTGATAGTGGGTGTTAAATAAGGGTTATGTTGCATTGTGATGTTTATCACATGTTATGTTACATTAGCGACTTTCATGAAGGGTTATGTCACATTGTGATAATTCCCAATATGTGACACTTTAATAATGTGATAGTGGGCGTTTAATAAGCGTTATGTCGCATTGTGACGTTTATCACAGGTTATGTTACATTAGCAACATTCATCAAGCGTTATGTCACAATGTGATATTTGTCAAGGGTTATGTCACATTACGATAATGCCCCAGATGTGACACAATAATAATGTGTCTTTGGATGTTTAGAAAATTTCTTGTAGCATTATCAAATATGGCCACATGGTTCACCAAAGTCAACCATGGTTAAGTATGGCCAAAATGATGTATTTTTCTGTCACATTAAGACTTTTACTTTTGAAAAGCGAAAAAAATTCATTTGTGTACACAAAAAATGTTTTGATATTACGACATTTATCAATACTTATGTTGGATTGCAACAGTCCTCAATAGTGCATTCCTTAATGGTTTTGTTGCATTGGGACATTCATTGCAACAATCGTAACATTGATTCATGGATATTGAAATTTATCATTCCTCAATGCTTGTGTCACATTATTCACCATCATGTTGTAAGAATTTCCTTGATATATATATATAGTCGTTTGACAAAAGAAATGGTTTAAACCATCCACATTCTACATAGTAATTTAGAATGTTATGTTGCATTGTGATGTTTATCAAGGTTTACATTTCACTGCGACGCTATCAATGGTTATATCACATTATGATGTTAAGCCATGGTTTGTTACAACATTTGGCTGATATATGTAACCAGAACCAAAGATGTGACACATTAATAATGTGATATTGGGCTTTTAATAAGCGTTATGTTGCATTGTGATATTTATCATAGGTTATGTTACATTACCGACATTCATGAACGGTTATGTCATATTGTGATAATGCCTAAGATGTCACACATTAATAATGTGTCTTTGGATGTTTAGAAAATTTCTTTAAGAATTTTTTTGATATATATATATAGTCGTTTGACAAAAGAAATGGTTTAAACCATCCACGTTCTACATAAAAATGGTTTAAAGTCTTGTAGCATTATCAACTATGGCCACGTGATTCACCAAAGTTAACCATGGTTAAGTATGGCCAAAATGATGTATTTTTCTGTCATGTTAAGCCTTTTACTTTTGAAAAGCGAAAAAAATTCATTTGTGTTCACAAACAATGTTTTGATATAACGACATTTATCAATACTTATGTTGGATTGTGACATTCCTTAATGGTTTTGTTTCATTGGGACATTCATCACAACGATCGAAACATTGATTCATGGATATTGAAATTCATCATTCCTCAATGCTTGTGTCACATTATTCGCCATCATGTTGTAAGAATATATATATATATATATATATATATATATATATATATATAGAGAGAGAGAGAGAGAGAGAGAGAGAGAGAGAGAGAGAGAGAGAGAGAGTCGTTTGACAAAATAAATGGTTTAAGCCATCCACATTCTACATAGTAATGTAGAATTTTATGTCACATTGGTATGTTTATCATGGTTTACATTTCACTATGACGTTATCAACGGATATATTACATTACGACGTTAAGCCATGGTTTGTTACAGCATTTGGTTGTTATATGTAACCACAACCAAAGATGTGACACATTAATAATGTGATATTAGGTGTTTAATAAGCATTATGTTGCATTGTGACGTTTATCATAGGTTATGTTAGATTACCGACATTCATGAAGGGTTATGTCACATTGTGATATTTGTCAAGGGCTATGTCACATTGTGATAATGCCCAAGATGTCAAACATTAATAATGTGTCTTTGGATGTTTAGAAAATTTATTTAAGAATTATATATATATATATAGTTGTTTGACAAAAGAAATGGTTTAAACCATCCACATTCTACATATTGATGTAGAATGTTATGTCACATTATGATGTTTATCAAGGGTTATATCACATTACGACGTTAAGCCATGGTTTGTTACAGTGATTGGTTGGTATATGTCAACACAACCAAAGATGTGACACATTAATAATGTGATAGTGGGCATTTAATAAGTGTTATGTTGCATTGTGATGTTTATCATAGGTTATGTTACATTAGCGACATTCATGAAGGGTTATGTAACATTGTGATATTTGTCAAGGGTTATGTCACATTGGGATAATGCCCAAGATGTGACACATTAATAATGTGATAGTGGGAATTTAATAAGCGTTATGTCGCATTGTGACGTTTATCACAGGTTATGTTACATTAGAGACATTCATCAAGGATTATTTCACATTGTGATATTTGCCAAGGGTTATGTCACATTGCAATAATGCCCCAGATGTGACACATTAATAATGTGTCTTTGGATGTTTAGAAAATTTCTTGTTGCATTATCAACTATGGCCACGTGGTTCACCAAAGTTAACCATGGTTAAGTGTGGCCAAAATGATGTATTTTTATGTCACATTAAGACTTTTACTTTTGAAAAGCGAAAAAAATTCATCTGTGTACACAAACAATGTTTTGATATTACGGCATTTATCAATACTTATGTTCAATTGTGACATTCCTCTATGCACAACCATAGTCTTCATTAATTCAAATACTAAACATGAATCAAGAAAATTAATCAAATGCCTATATTTGCAGTTATCATAATCTAGAAATTTTTTACTCTAATATTTAATATTCATATCCTGTAGACATTATGATATAACCAATTTTTTCCCTATAATATTCATGTCCCATAGACATTATGATATAACCCTAGGTGTTAAATGATATATAATATTATTGTGAATTATTAATAATATTTTCCCTATAATATTCATGCCCCGTAGACATTATGATATAACCCTAGGTGTTAAATGATATATAATATTATTGTGAATAATTAATAATATTTCATTATTACTTTGAATATAGTAATTTAATTAAAGAACATATCTTTAATATAATTATTTATAATGTAATTAATTAATTATAATGTAACATCATAATTAAAATATATTATTGATAATTAATTTTTACATTGTTAATTAATCAAATCAAATCATTTCATTAAGATTTTTTTATTAAGAGATATTTTTGTTTAATTAAGGATAATCTTATTACAATTATTTAAATAATATTATTGCTACTAATACTTTGAAGATAATTCTACATGCCCACGCGTTACTAGCAAAAACCACATTAAATCAATTAATGTGTCTGAATATGTCGATAGGCATAAATTTAGGCCCATACTTTCTATTTAAATGTTTTTCCGTATAGTATGTGCTTAAATTTACGCCTATCGCTGCATTTAGACACATTAATTAATTTAATGTGGTTGTTGCTAGTATTTAATCTATTGAAATAGAACATGATCAGCTTAATAAAACCAACTAAATTACATGATATTCATCTGTCATAAAAAAAATCTGCTTAACGATCATAATCTTGAGCAATGCTGACCACAATGGCATATGTTGTGATCTTGGGAAACTCAAGCATATTTTATGGGAGAAAAGGTTTAAACCAACAGTGTTAACCCATAGCTAATTATCCCACAAACTCTTATGCAATTAGTCTATTTAATTTGTAATATATCATGATGGGCATAATTATAGATTTCATGACCAAGATTGTCTTATCTGTGTGAGGCTAAGTTGTCAGGCCTCTTAGCAATTGAATACATTTAGGCGGATCCTTTCATGCCAGTATTTTCTGACCCGTGGAAAGAGAAGAAGTAGCTAAAGAATCCAAAGCTGCTAAAAAAAAGATGTAAAAGACAAATCTAAAGTAGTAGAGCCTGAACCCAAAGCTCAGCCCAAGGAAAAAAATGAAAAGGGATCTAAAATCAATTCTATGGATGTGATTGTTAAACTAGCTAAATTGGTACGCATGGCTAACCTATATGTTATTGCTGTCCATTTCAGTAATGGAGTTGCTAAATTGCAAAGTGAAATTGTGAATAAAGAGGTCTTCAGTCATTTTTATGAGGTAATATATCTTTCCCTTATTGCTCAATTTATTGTGTTTTTAATTTTACAATAAGGATGCGAGGAACTGATTTTATGATGATCTATTACTTCAGAGTTTAAAAAATCTCTTCACAACATAATTAGTCCCAAGTTGCAGAGGGAGGGTTAGTAAATTTAATGATGTCACATTTTTCAACTAGCAAAAATATTTGGCTATATACAAGAAAAAATAGCTAAATGTAGCTTTTTTTTAAACCGTTTTGATACTAGGTGTGGCCTAAAAAGTTTGAAAATGACACCAATGGAGTAACTCCCAGGCGATGGATTCGATTTTGCACTAAGTGGTGGAACAAAAGATTGGGTTGTTAAGATTGAACAAATAAAAACTCTCTCTTGTATTTTAGCTTAGAGGGCAACAATTCAAATTTGTGCAGTTTGCTAATAATGTAGACCTACAAGAAGAATGGCAGTCAGCAAAAAGAGCCAAGAAAATGAATCTGGTCTCATATATTATAGAAAAAACAGGATATGTGATCAGTCTTGTTTGATGTACAGGTAGATTATCTAGGCAAATATTTTTATTTAATTACAGAGAATACCAAAGAAAAGTTATGAGACAATCATGGGACATTGATTGGCATGAAATATATTATTATATCTCCAATTTAAACATATCCATGAGTACAAGTGTCAACTCTTAAATATTTTGGGAATTATATATCGATACAAGAAGATGAAGCGTGAAGGAAATGACTCCAAAGGAGAGGAGAGAAAAGTTTGTGCCTCGTGTATGCATATTTGGAGGCAAAGAGTTTGCACCATATGTGCAGGGAAAAAGGATAGTAAAACTGATAACAGATGTTGGAGTTACAATCAATCATGACATAGAAATAGGAGACTTGCTAATTGTCTCTTCTATATGTTTTTATGAGATGTCTACATGATTTATTTCGTGATTTCAGAGATGCAAATAATGTTTATCCTTTTCCTCTCTAACCAAGAGGACCACCCAGCTTGGTGAATCTTATTAGTATCTCAACCCATGTATCTTAGTCTTTCAGACCATACGATGAATTCAATTTTTAGCAGCCTCCAACATTTCAAGAGAATAAATTATAGTACTATATTCCAACAATTTATATGCTGCTTTTCATGCATTTTGCTGAAGTCTTACTTCCTTTTGAACTTTACTTATCAGGCTATCGTGTATTGGATATCTGTATTATCAATATTGGAGCATATTCTAATTTTCGCACCCAATCACTTTTAGATTATGGTGAGAAATGTGCTTGAAAAAAGATAGAAGCTGTGATTTTTATCTGGTTTTGATCTTATATTTGTAACACTTGGCGGAAATGCATGCCCTGTCTCTCTTGATTGGCTCACATTCGAAAGTGTTTTGGAAGAAGGCGCCTTGGCAATTTCCTTCTCAAACTACTTCTAACAAGGTCTCGTGATGGTCCAAGATGTCTTGTAGACAGCTACCATAGTGATTTGTCCTAACTAGCTGAAACTCATAACTGTAAATGTAATCTACCCATGTTGAAGGAAGGCTAGCTCTATCCTTGTGGTTCATATATATTTTCATTGAGTTCGCACAAGCTTGCTTTTGAGTTGGAACGCTGCCTTAATATTATTGGTTTTCTTAAGCTTACAAAAATGTCCTGCCTCTATTGTCCTTATTCCGAGTCATTTTTATACCAGATTATAATGTAAGTGTTTCGGAAACACTCATTCCTGCGAGTGAACTTTCTCAACATATTAAGGATTTGATTCTTGAGAAAACTCATATGTTGTCTCATTTTGATGAAAACCTTTTCTGCAGTCAATGAATTTGATGATGTTTACTTCAAAATTTATGTGGTACTTTTGGAATGGAGGCCAGTGGAACCATCAAGTTGCAACATGAAATTTTCCATGAATTGTCTTAGTTGGGATGTTGGATGGTGCCAATGCTGAAATACGTGAGGAATTCGGAGAAGAAAATTTCTTTCTATTTGGTGGTTGAGCTTATCAAAACTCCATCGCATACACTTCAACACAAAAATCTATGCATACAAAAATATGTATTTCTAATAAGAAAACATTTAATTATTTTGAGAAGTGTACGAACAACCATTAGCTTCCAACACTGTTTCCATATCATCCTCCTTTTGGGTCCATGTTTGATGTGAGTATCACATTATATTTGCATCCATTTAGAGATCAATAGAATCTTTGAAGGCATGTGGGGGCACTTTTCTGCTTAAATATTAACGTGCAACCTATCAATGGTGGATTTTCCATTTCTTTAGCGAATATTGATAGGTATCACCTTACCTCCCATGAACCCTGATCAATATTTAACAATCAGTATGTGTTATTTTGTATTATATTGTTTGAGCTCAATCACATCCCATCTGTATTCATTAATGACTGTAATGGACAACTCTATAAACAGCTTCAACCTTCAACCTTCAGCTACAACTCTGTTATACGAGAACTAGTTGTGTGTAGAGATACTATTCTGTGAGTAAAATGGGTAACTGCATGAGCGACGCTGCTCATAAATATGATGCGGAGGTAGATGGCAAGAAGATAATTATTAGTCACAGTAGCAACAAATTGCAAGGTGTAATTGGGGGAAGGATCAACTTCAAATATGTTTCAAATGGCGCCAATGATTCTCGCTAGTAGCAACTGCATGCAAGAGGGCGCAGCGTTTGAGGATTAAAGTTGGTGATATCTGTAGAGGAGTTACGTGAGCTGCTCGATTATGGTGTTGCGACGCATAACAGTAGAAAAACGACCGTCACATATCTTTTATTGAAGGAACTTTCCCTAAAAGGGAATATTGGCGCTATAGTTAGGACGAATTCAACATGCATATCAACAAGATCGATGCAGGGTGAAGGTAATTATAATAATTATTGGCATTCATGGAGGCCAACGTTAGAAGGAATTCCTGAAGACTTAACAGAAGATTGAATCAGCAACTCTAGATCGTATAATATTTCAGTACTCCAGTATTCTATGTAAATCTGCCTTACTATTCCCCGGAAGGGACATAGATGTTAGTTACTTACTTTTGTAAAATTTCATAAGCCTTGAGTTTGATGCAATATTGCTTACACTAACTCCAGGAACAGATAGAAGTAGTTATTTATTAACAATCTAATGCCTTTTTTACATATCAGTACTCGTTCCTTTTAGTGTACGTGTCAAGTATAATCTTGTTTTATATAGATTGTCTATCTAATGAACTCATTTCTCAAAAGGCAATGGAAACATGATCCTAAACTACGAATGAGAAAAAGGCAAGGCAATTATACAAAAGGATCCTTTACAAGAGGAAAAGTTTGGTAGTTGGTTAATTAAAATAATTATGCCGATAGTGTTTCTATTCAATACATGTGGCTAATGAAACATTAATATCATTAGTATTGGATATTAAATTAAGGGTAGATATTAAACAAGGTAGATATTAAATAAGGCATTAAATGTGATAACTTGTAAAGGTAGATATTAAATAAGGCACTAAATGTGATAACTTGTAAAGGTAGATATTGAATAAGGAAGTAAATGTAATAACTTGTATTTATAAGATTGTGTTTGTATTTATTGGTAGCTTTGCCATTTTCAACTGAATTCCCTTTTCTTTACCTTTCAAATGATCCATCCACACCTTTGGGTGAAACATTCCCTTTTCTGCTGCCATTTCCACATGCACATGCACATTAGGAGAATTTTGAGGTCTAAAATGAGCCTCCAAACAAAAAAGTACTATCTAAATCAATTTTAAAAGAACCAATCACATTCCAAAGAATGACATCATCTATTATAGTCGAGGTGGCATTACTTGTGTTAAAGGTACTTACTTGTCAATTTCTAAATGGTGGATGTAAACCCATAATTTACTATACTCATAATGGAACAAATAGCCATACATTACTTTTGAATATATTATTTATATTCTTAGTACTTTTAAGTACTTACAAAATAAAATACTTTAAAATAATTTCATATATAATAAATATTTTAATATAAAACCTATTATTAAAAGCAAAAATAAAACTTAAAGTCAAAATTCTATGACTTACGTAATTCATATAATTAATATTAATGTAATTATGTACTTCATATAATGTATATGTAGTACTTCATATTATTATTATATAATATATTATAATATAAAAATATACTCATTCAAACTTTATTTCATGATTTAAATTTCCATTTATATGTGAGTACTTGGTATGATGAATATGTGGTAGCACTAAATTTATATAAAATATTGAATAAGTTATGAGACAGTTATAAAATATTATTCAAGTTTATATATATATATATATATATTATATAAAATAATAGAATATAATATTGTTATAAATAAATCATTTATTAATTTATATATTTATGATAAATAAATGTTGATATAAATTTAAAGTTTAAATTTTAAATGTGTGTAGATTTAACTTTTAGTTAAATTAAACTAAATAATATTAACTATATTGATCTATATTTAATATTTATTTTTTAAATTTTAATTTATAATTACAAATATAAGTTTAAAATTATTTAATAAATATTAGTTAAATTGGCTTTATATATATATAAACTTTAACTTAAATTTATAATTTATAATTAAAATATTTTACTTTATTTTATTTATTATTACTTTATTTTAGTACATGTCTATTAAAGTACTTATATTTCTAGTCATATCTATGTACTTAAGTACTTATATTTCTAGTCATATTAAAGATATTTTTTTCTTATTTTATTTTTAGACATCTTTTCAATTTAACTCAACCATAATTACATAAATTGAAGTGCAAGAGGTGAGTTGTAGATAAACCTTCCCCACAAAATGACTAACTCATATTATTTTATTATATCTCTTATGAGGCACATTTTAGACCTTAAAATTCCCCTAATGTTTACACCCTAAATGATCTGCATAAGGTACTCTTTCTATTTCAGTGACCTCCACATGCACATACATTTACACTATAAATGACCCACAAGGTATTTCTATTTCAATAATGTTTGGTGGGAGAAAATAAATAATCACCGGCTTTCAGTGAACATCAATGACCAGTGCTGTAGCTGTAGGAGGCCATCATGGGCTAGTTTCTACTCTCTATTTTAATAACCTTTGGTCGAAGAGAATAAATCACCTACTATTGTTAGAAGAGAAATAAATCAAAACTTAAAAATAATTCACATAAAAAGTAACGCATATATTCTTCAAGTTTTGGTTCTCTACTTTAAAGTATTACCTTTACAAAATACAATTTGCAACATTTTCATTGTATAGCTGACATTTTAATACATTATAGTTGAAATGTGTTTTACATATCTTAAGAATACTTTTCACTACTGCTTTATTTAAATAAATAAAACTAAAGATATCAAAACTTAAAACGACTTCACATTTAATCAATTTTAATAAAATGTGTAAATAGTAAATTATGACATCTAAATACAAGAGCGTTACTTAAAACATCCATATAAAGAAATTTTAAATAAACTTAAATCAATTTAATAATTACTATTTTTAAATAAAAACTAAAATTAAATAAATCAAAACTTAAATAATTTTGTTAAAATTATGATTTAATAAATAGTGTAAAGTAATAAAATCTTCATAACTAACATATTCATAAGTAAACTATAAACATTAAACTGATTATGATATCATTATAGTTATACATTTATTGTATAACATAAACATTACACTAATTAATATAAATATAAAACTTAAATAAGTTATTTATTATAAAAAAACAAAAACAAAAATTGATTTTTGCTTAACTCAATTGAAACTTTTTAAAATCTTAATCAACACGCTTTTAAGAATAACAAGATATGACTTACACTCAACTCAATCTTGTTGATTAGCTCAAGAAAGCCTAAAATCTCAAATAATATCTAAACACCTATCAACGTAACTAAACTAATTTATAATAATAATATAATAATAATAATCTATTTTTAAGGTCACCGCAAAGCGAGACACCAGTTTGGTGTATGAAACATAAAACAATATGTCCACTTGAAGCTTATTTAAATCTTAATCAAGATGAATTTAAACATAACAAAATATGATGACCATGAAATGTACACTTGGGTTAATCTTGTTGATCCGTTCAAGGAAGTCCAAAATCAAATTGTTAAGGAAGTCCAAATAATATCTAAACACCTATGGACACAATTACCACATAGTTATTTGAAACATCCCACATTTTAAATAATGGATTGGATGCTTTGGAATATGTGTTATTCATTCATTTTTAATTTGATATTCCAAGATTTTGTCAAAGAGTTGTGAAATTGCTATATCATGTATCCTTTTTTGTAGTATTTCATGTTATTTTTTTTTCACATGGAAGTGCAGAGCCTTGAACTTATTTATGTGTCAAGGCCCGCCGAAATTACTAACAGAACTTAGGATACAAATTGCGTCAAAATAACAGTTGCGCTGAGAATCGATCCGTGGGCTAATGGGAGTCAACCGTCCATGTTAACCATTGCACTGTCCCCTCGGGACCAAGACATGTTAATCAAATTGTTGTATCCTTTTTGGCAGTATTTCATGTTAAAGAGAAACAAATGGTGAAATTGTTGTATATTTTTTTTACAGTACTTCATGTCATTAATCTCATTCCTTTGTAATTTTTACTAGCACCTTACCATTTTTATAGTCCTCTTTTGCTTGATTTTCCAAATGTAGGATGGTACTAATCATCAACCAAAATATTGGTTGGAAAACCCAAGGAACTCATTAGGACTTGATCTTGAAATATACAATGAGAAATATAAATATGTGTTGATAGTCTATATAAATAAATATAAATATAAATATATACAAAGTGTTTTTCTTGAAGTTTAAGAACCACAAGTCTAATAATTATCCATCAATTGTCCTTATCTCCAAGAAAATAAATCCTCTCTACAGCTTTCTACAAATAAAGCAGGTAGCAATGTTGGGGACATTGCCACCACGTGGCTCTTAGCGGTCATTCCCTAGGAGCAGGAAAATCCAATAGAAGCACCCACTTCAAAACTGAGTGAACCTAGGGTTGAGGAAATCCATGTTCAACCTCACCCTGTCATCAAACATGAATCCTCTGCAAATTCTGGAGGCTCTGTCACTCAATTAAGGGAAAAATAAAATATGGAGGAAACCTCCAAAAACTCCAATGAAGAATAGGAATCTCAGTCCAAAAATGGGAGGAGATCCAATAAGACAATTAGGGAACATGAAGCTGTAAGAGATAAAGCAGCAAGAAAATAGTCCAACCTAGATTTTCTGGTAAAAAACTCGGAGGCAAGCAAATATCTTCTTAGCGCCGAAGAACAAAAAAGGAGAGGGAAAGGGCACATCAACAGCATAAGAAATAATGAAGTTGGTATCCTAGAATTGTCGAGGATTAGGAGGTCACCAAAAAATAGAAGTCATCAAAAGAATAAAATCAATGGAATCCAACTCCGTCCTCCTCATCCAGGAGACTAAAAAGTCTGTTGAAGACTCAACTATGAAAAAAATATGGGAAAAAGGAAAGGGGAAAGCTATTAGTGCGACTGGAGCCTCAGGAGGCCTTCTCACTTGGTGGGATGATGAGAGATTTACAATGTTCTTAGCCATCGAAAACAAGAATTGGCTTTTTGTTGAGCTCGAAAGCAAGGAAAATAAGGAAGTCCTTTGGGTCGGAAACATCTACGAACCTACAGTTCAAGCTCAGAAAGAGACCTTTTGGAACTCCTTGGAAGATCAATGTCAGGGGAAAAAACATTCCCCATGCATCATTGCTGGTGATTTTAATGTCAACATCTCGGCAGATGAACGTAGGGGGGAGCCAAAATCAGCGACACATGTGGAGAAATATTGGAGGATTTGGCTTTGCTTTGGGGACTAACAAATATCAAGCCAAAAAATGGGAACTTCACCTAGAGCAACAAAAGGCTCGAACCAGGACACATCATAGCAAGACTGGATAGAGTGCTAGTAACACCCATCTCCTTAAGAATTTATCATTCCCAGAGTCCAAGCATCTAATCTCGGTAGCTTCGGACCATAAACCTATATGCCTCTTCTTTTCCTCTGTGGGGAATCTTGGGCCACTCCCTTTTCACTTTAATCGTCTCTGGCTGGAGTCAAAGGGAGTTCGGGACATTATATGCAAAGCATGGAACTACTTCATCCAAGGCTCTCCTTCCTTTATTTGGGAGCAAAAGATGAAATTTGTCAAGATTTCTCTCAAGTAATGGGCCACTCAACACTATCAGGAGCCTACTTTAAGGAAACTCAAAATCATCAAGCAGATGGAAACTCTGCAAGAGATCATGGAGCAAGTGGAAGTAACTAGAGAGCTTCTGCATCGGGAAATTGAGCTAGAAAAAAGCTTACAAGCCATCCTCATACAGGAAGAAGAAAGCTACAAGATGCAATCCAGAAATCTCTGGCTTATGGGGGGAAAACAAAACACCAAATTCTTTCAAAATCAATGCATAGAACACCAGAGAAGAAACACAATAAGGGAGCTAAAGAAGGGCGATAGAACCACCATAACAGGACAAGTGGAAATCAGCTCTGAGGTATGAAGTTTCTTTGAAAATATTTGTAATGATGAAGAAGAAGTTTTGCAAGAAGATATGGGGGAAATGATCAGGGATATTCCCTCGCTAGTTAGTCCCGAGGACTGCAAAGTTCTAGAAGCCCATATCTTTGAAGAGGAAGTCAAGAAGGCCATTTGGACCCTCCACCCAGACAAAGCCCTTGGACCAAATGGCTTCACTATCTGGTTCTATAAGATTTGCTGGCAAATAATAAAGAAGGATCTATTGTGCCTTATCTCTTGGATGTCAAAAGGGAAAATGGGAGGGGCAACCAACTCCACCTTCCTATCCCTAATTCCCAACTATCAAATGATTCAGGCCAAATTCTCTCTGTAATGTTTCGTATAAGATTTTCACCAAAGTTATTTCTCTTAGACTTTAAGACTATCATCCCTTCCCTAATATCACCAAATCAAGGAGGTTTCATCTTAGGCTGCCACATAAGTGATAACATCCTCCTTTTCCAAGAAGTTTTCCACTTATGCATGAAAAAGAGAGAAGAGGGTATGGCTATCAAGCTTGATTTAGCCAATGCCTTTGATTGTATAAGCCATGAATTCATTCTTCTAGTCTTGGAAAAGTTCGACTTTCCTCCCTGATTTATTAAACAAATCCAAGCTTGCATAAATTCCCCCTAGACAGCTCCCTTAATCAATGGTAGGTATTCTGAGTTTTTCAAATCCAAGAGAGGAATTAGGTATGGCTACCCCCTCTCCCTCTTCCTCTATATCCTGGTATTTGGCTCGCTGAGCAGAAGATTAAATAGGCTCCTTGAAGAGGGACAATTTCCAGGCCTTTACTATAAACCAGGAGTCCAACCAATCAACCATGCTCTTTTTTTTTATGACACATCCTTCTGGGTAGCACCTCCCCTCATATTGCTAGTAAGTTCTTCAGGTCCCTTGATCTCTTCCTCCCCTCCTTAGGAAGTGCAGTGAATTTGGTAAATGTCAGCTATATGGATGGAACAATAATGTCGTTTCTCTAAGAGACATTTCTTAGATCCTCAATATCCAATTTATTTATGATTGGACTCATTTCAATTATATGGGGATCCCCATCATTAAAAAGTCCTTCTCTTTCACCATGTGGAATCTTGTCATCCAAAAGATCAAAAGCAAGATTCACTCCTTGGGCTCCAAGTGGCTCAATTTGGTAGGGAAATCCACACTCATCCATTCAATCTTATCCTTGTATCCCATTTACACTAGTTCAATGATTTTGGCCCCCAAGACAGTCACGAACAACATTGGCATGGAGGTAAGGTCCAGAACAAAAAGTTTCATCTGGTAAATTGGGCCACCGTCAAGGCCCCTAAGCACAAAGAGTGGTTGGGAATTAGAGATACAAAGAAAATGAATAAAGTGTTAGGTGCTAAATTGGTCTAGAGAATGGAAACTAGAAGAAAGTACTGGTGGAAATAAGTCACAAGGAAAAAATACATAAGGAATCCCAGGTCCAAAATCCTCAATCACCCTTGGGAAGGGAAGGGGACCTCCATCTGACTTCTTTGCAAAGCCTCTCTCAACTTTATTCAATCCAATTCCTAATGGATCCCTAGAAATAGCAAGAAGATTAAAATCTAGGCTAACAGAATTTTGGGGCGCCCTCCTCTATCCTCAGTTCATGAGCTGGAAGATCTATCCAAATGGGCTAGTGACAATGGTATAACGAACCTCTTCTACCTCTCCACTTGGGATCAGAACAACAATTGGAAAGGATGGATAATGCTTCATCCCCCTGAGCATTTGAAACTCGTAGTGAATAACTTACTCCCACTCCTCCACGGAATGGCTCTAATCAGTAAAACATCAAAAGATGCTATTCACTAGGGAAAAAATGGTAATTACACAATCAAGGAAGGATTTAAGTTGTTACTTTCTAACACAACCACTGCAGCCACAAATATGTGGAAAAAGGTTTGGCATCCAGATTGCATCCCCAAGGTTAATCACTTTATCTGGTTGTTAATGCATTACAAATTTCTCACTGCTAACAATCTCAGTAAAAGAGGAATCAAATGCCCCTCTCGATGTGATCTATGCAATTCAGATTCAGAGTCATCTTTACATCTTTTTCTTCAGTGCAGCGTAACCCTGCAAGCATGGAGTTCCGTCTTTCTTCCCTTATGTGCCCATTTCAGGCCTCAGGATTTTCTTGGACAACTCCTAATGGAGTGGAGTAATTTTTTCTCAGGTTCCCTCAGAAAGAAACCCATCCTAAAGTGACTGTGGAATACTATCTGCAAAAACTTATGTTGGCATATTTGGCTGGCTAGGAACATAAGAATATTTAAAGGGGAGAAAGTGGTTTTAAATCGAATAGTTTCAAAAACAATTGGTACGACATCAGAAAAACTGACATCAAGAGGTGTTGGTTTTCCAGAATCGGAAGACTTACCAAAATTGGAAGAATTGCCTGCTCAAGTCTCTAGATGGTGCAATACTTTTCTTAAGAGGAGTTCCCCTCAATCCAAAACTATCAATTCCCAGCCAAAAATTCCTTCGGTCATTTAATATTGGGAGATAAGGAAAACCTCTAATGATTTTACTAGATGAATTTAGGAGCAGAACCCTTTTGACTTATTCTTTGACAATGCCTTAAAAGGAAATCTAGGGGAGGCAGGTGTGTGGGGATCATCCTTGATCCCAGAGGACAAATGGTAAAAACCTTTGCTTAGGGACTGGTCCATAAGACAAATAATGAGGCTAACTGGATGGCGCTTCTTCAGGGTCTAGGATATTCAAAAATTAGAACCATCCCAAGATTATTAGTCTTTGGGGACTCTCTCCACATTATTTTCAAAATAATCACTAGATATCTTACCGGTTGCATCAAATGTAGAAGGCTATATGATATAATATCTCAACTTTCGCTTCTGGCTAGCATTGGTTTTTTCCACATCCTAAGAGCAAACAATGCCCAAGCGAATGCATTGGGAAATATAGGTGTCTCTCTCCTTCAAGGCCTCATCTCAATAAATAATGACGAATATTACTCTAAAACCATACCATAGCTCAACTCAAGGCCCTATCATCTCTCTCCATTGCATGATGAATAATCTTAAGCTAAGGTTTTTTTTTTGTTACGGATTTGAACATAGGTGTCAACCCTTTCGCTTGGAAAAGGGACAAGTGGAAACCACCTTCATCCCTATTAATTCCACCTCCCACTCCTCTCAATGCCATCCCCTCCAGGATTTATTGCATGCACAGTTTACATGCTCAATCCCACACTCCCTCGCGTACGATGGCTTCCTCCTCGGGTTTAATATGTCTCTCCCCTCCCTTGGGATGGCCATTCTATTTTATGTCTGATAACTTCCCTTCTGCCAATGAAGAACAATTTTCTCTACCCACAGAGCTCAGTGAAGGAAGGTTTATCCCTATCGTTTACTTGTGATTGGTTATTCTTCAGTCTCAGTGCTTTGTTAGGGTGAGCAATTTGGATCCATGTTCCTCTCCTTTGTTGGGTTTCGTTGAGGTAGGGAATTTTATGCTGCCTATGTGTTCAATCTCAATTTCTCTTGCAGTCAGTGCTTGCAAGCATCTTATCGCTCCTGGGTGCCTACAGTCAGTTTTTTATGCAGTTAGTGCTTGCTCTTGGGTTATTGCAGCCATTTTTTCTTGTAGTCAGTGCATCTAGACAGTTTTTTCTTACACCTTGTGTAGTCAGTGCTTGCTCTGAAGGGATGCAAGGATTTGCATCCCGTCTCTGTTCTTAGGAGAAGAGTGGCGTATTCCCTCTGTTGTAAGTGTTGGCTTCCTGCAGGGTGTAGGGGATCTCCGGTTCACACTTTTCCCCCTCTCGGTCACGTCCACAATAACTCTTTCAAAATCAATTCGAGATTCAACTTGAGTCACCGAAAAGGCCTGCCACCGGCATTGAAAATGGACCGCAGAAGAATTGATGAAGGGTTTATAGACACAAAGATTAATATGTAGCATCTATTAGACATTTTTGCCATAATAATCACAAACAATAGAGAGACTGCTAAGGAGGTAAAATAATTAGTTGATGATGTTCGTTACCTTTCCTATCAAACCAGTTGTCATGGTGCAAGGATTGACGATAATGAGATGAACATAAAATAAATTATGGGTAAAATAGACCGCATTCGGGAGGATCTTCCGAATTTGGTACAGATGAACCAGGGAATCCGTGCTCAAGAAACTCTAGGAGCAACTATTCAGAAAATGGAGGAAGAATTCGTCACCCAGCGTGTGGGGAAACCATGAAAACTAGAATGAACTCCCTTTAGGAAATGTTTTTCCCACTTTGAAATCTATGGTATTCTTTTAATTGGCATGAATAATAAAGTTTTTACTTGTGATCTTATAAAATAAAAGCGAAGGGGTAGGCTTTGAAGAGGTGAAACTTTGGTGGATGGTTTTAAGAAGTTGATGAGGCGAAACTTTGGTGGATGGTTTTAAGGAGTTTATGGAATTTTCATAAAAAAGAGAAGAGGTAGGTTTTGAAGATGTGTTTTAAGAAGTGGATGGAATTTTCATTAAAAAAAAGAGAGAGAAGGGGTAGGTTTTTGAAGAGGTCAAACTTTGGTTGATGGTTTTAAGAAGTGGAATGAATTTGGAAAAGGCAATGGCTATAAAAAGTGAATGGAATTTAGGAGGACATATGTTAATCATAAAACTTTATGGGTGATTCCATGAAGATGGGTAACACTTTTTGGCCAAATTTGGT
>LPNX010592602.1:0-116130 GCA_001517045.1 Pseudotsuga menziesii | reverse complement strand
GGTAGGCCTTCTTTCATACAAGTTTGAATATCCTTGATCGTTTATCTTCTCTCAAGTCCCTGGTACAAAACAGAATGGAGCCATTTATTGAGTAGTGGGATGCAAACTGGAAGCAGTGAAAACTTTTCAAATATTGAAAATAGCTAACCACAAAAGAGATTTGGAGAGAGTTTTATGGAGATCAAGGCAAATTTTTTTGTGGAGAGTTCTATTTTCAATATTTAAAATCTTTCACTGCTTGCAGTTGCATCCCACTACTCAAAAATGGCTCCATTTCGTTTTGTATCAGGGACTTCAGGGAGTGTCATTAATGTTTGAAGGCAAAGTTTTTTGTGGAGAGTTCTATTTTCAGGTTTTCATGAGTTCTTTAAGGATTCAGCAAAGTGTAATGAATATATTTTGTAGTCTTTGATAATTTACTGCTTCCTCGACTAAATACAATTCAGTTATTTAATGATCATGTTCATTTACAAAATGGGTCCGCGGCTTCTATTTATAATTTTTTTGACAGAGGCACCTCGGTCGAGGTATTTACCTCGACCGAGGTATATACCTCGACCGAGTTAACACCTCGGTCGAGGGTTTAATACCACGACCGAGGGTTAATAAATACCTCGACCGAGGGCTGAAAAAAACCTTGGTCAAGGGCTTGATAAAAGCTCGGTCGAGATATTAAAACCTCAGTCGAGGGCTTGTTAAACCCTCGACCGAGGTACATTTTTTTGTTTTTGCCGAAATGCTCTTGCCAAAAAGTGTTACCCAGGTCCATGGATTCACCCTTATTCTTAGATTTACTAGTAGTTTTATAATTAAGAATGTTATGTTTTTTAAAAATTGAAATAAATAAATAAATAAAAAGTCTTTAATTATAAATTTATTGGTATTTTTATAATTAAAAATGTTATTTTTTTTAAAAATTAAAATGAATAAATATATAAAAAGTCTTTAATTATATTAAACAAGTAACTAAACATAAAGCATCAAGATAGAAACGTGAGATAGTTAAATGATAAATAGAATAAAAACATTTATGATGTAAGCCAAGAAAATCCTAGTCCTTCTGGCATTGGAATTACTAAGTTTTGCAATGGTTGTACTAGATATAAGTTCTAACTAGGGTTAGGGAGAGGGAATGATAATTGCATTAAGCTCCATGCAAATATTTGAAGACTTTGATTTGGTGATTGAGTGGGTTAAGAGCGTTTATAGTTTGCAAAATAATGCAAATATTTGAAGACTTTAATTTTGCAATTGAGTGGGTTAAGAGCATTTATAGTTTGCAAAATATTGCATTTAACCCACTTTTGAATAAGATATAAATATTTATTACCCAGTTTTATTGTGTCGAAGAGGCGCATTTTACAACCTAGTTGGGGGAGATAAGTAAATCCTTCTATGCTCATCCTAGAGATGACATGTGTCATTTATAAAAAATAATAAAATGTTATAAAAAAACGTGTGGGCTCAATTTGGATTTAAATTATTTTTTAGAAACACATAAAACATATATAAGACTACAAATTAAAACCATAAACATTCTCTTAACATTTCCACTCTAAAAAAAGGAGATTTAATCCCTTTCAGTGCTTGGTAGATCCTTTTTAATATGGATCTATGATCGAAAAATATTTCTTTAACATATATTTAGAAAACATAATATATATGTTATGAGTTGTTAAAGAGTGATGTCATGTGCTTAGCATATATATATTATTTTTTAACTTGAAACATTGTGGAAATATTTATTTTTTGTAATGATAGTTTTATTATTATTATCAAAATAATATTTTTTTATATTGGTTTTAAGTCATCCAACTTTTCCCTCCCACGGCGGGTGCCAGTAGGATGGGGGCCCTTGCATCATGTGTCCAACAATGAGAGCAATTGGTGGGATACACCATGCTTCCAAACACGTGGAGGGTGGTGGCCCGCCTCTGCCAAAACTCTTAATCACTCCCCTGACTACAAGTACAAAGGTCAATCATACAAGGAGCGACTCAGGATGGCCTATACACAAGGTGGTCTCTTCACCTATGTGGGGAATTATGGAAAGTTCGTGCGATGGATCAAAATCTTCCTGTATCCCGCGGAAAAGGAAGGGGTGGCATCAACCGGAATTTTGGTTTGTATTTGGCATATACAACCAAACACAAGCTGATATTCTTATTCGTATCTTTTAGAACCCTTCCCTCCGGGCCCTTATAGTTAGTGAGGTTAACATCGTGAGAACAAAGGTCACTCCAATGAAAAATACTAACATGCCTCGTCACACTCATATGCCACGCGCATTAAGGGAGATGAAAAAAATTCAAGGTATTTTTGAGCATGAGGTATCGAGCTCAGCCCGCGCTCACACCCCACAGATCGAAAAAAAAAATTAAGAAAGAGACTCGTACGCCCTTCGACTGAGGATATTGAAGTTGAATTCAGAGGGCTAGTGGAGGACAAGGGGTCTTCTCAAACTAGGGATACTCGACACACGAAGACTCTGGGGGGTTTATTAGATGGTTAAGGCACTTATGTCCATTGTTATTGAGGATTGCTGTTTAGGTAGATGAAACAAAAGGATGAGGAGCTCTTCTTGGCAGACTTCCTGTCAAATGTGGAAGCCACATTGCTGGCTCTTACCAAGTTCCAACATGATGAGATGGAAAGGGTAGATACAAAGATGGATGCGTTGGCATGGGTTCTAACGGGAAAGACACTCACCAGGCCTCCTCCTAGTTTGGTGGAAAACACCCAACTTGTGTTCTTTCGTAGCCCCGGGTCAATGGAGGGGGAGTAAAAAATCAAAATCCTTGGTGCCAGATCCTCCTTGCATTCCCATTTATAAATGTATGCTTGTTCGTCCAGCCTTTGGGATATTTTTAGCAGTTTCAGGAGCGATTGGGCCATAACTCCCAGTCTGTGTGGGATTAGTCACAAAATTCTCCTTGGGAAATTTTTTTATTTTCTAGTACTGGTTAGCATATAGACTCTGTTTAGAATTAGAATATCTATGGATTTTTTGAAAACTTAGCAAGTTGTAGGCCATCTCTATGTTGCACAACGTTGAACTTCAGTCCTTTGGTGACTTGGATAAGTACAAATTCATTTTTTTAATTAATGTTTTTCAAACCTTACAAAAAAAAGGTCATCCAACGTTTCAAAACTATATATGTAATAGTAAAGGATATGATAGAAGGAAGATTTTTTGCCACTTATTTTCTATGAGATTTTATACTTGGGAAATTAGTATCATTTAGAAGCATATATTTCAGATAGATAGATAACTTTATCTCTTAAGAAATGAAAGTCATTATGCAAATTATTTGCATTAATGTTTTTGGATTTGGACGGTTTGGTAATCATAAGACTGTTAGTTTTTAGCAAAGATGATGATCTTTGAACTTTAAAAATTTATGTGCATAAATACTGAACACTTGAATCAATGAACCATTCAATCACTTGAAATATTCAACCACAACACAAGATGTACCTGTGGGAAAACCCTCAAAACAATGAGGATGAAAAATTCCAACAAATATTTAGAGTATAATTATGATAGATCAGAGAGATTGTCTTTTACACAATAGCAAATTGCTTTTGACACCTCGGTTGCTACATAAGAGAGAATACTAAGCAATATAGAATAGAGATCAACTGTATCAAATTTCCCAAGTTCCCAACACATTAATAACAAGCTAGAAAAACTTACATGCAAACTATATTAAATGGTTGCATGAGAATAGTGCACCACATACAGAGAATAACAAACTGCCTTCTTGAGAAATATTGTTTTGGTTATGTTTCTTCAATCCTATAAACATGATATGCAATACCATACAATTGTGGCATTAACTCATAATTTATTTACTCCAGAGTGAACTCACCATCTAACTGAATGTATGATCACTTAGTTAACTTGCTAATTTAAGTAGCATCATGCAATAACTCAAGTGTCGTCATGCGAACACTTATTTAACTAAAGCGTCATCTTTAGTTAACTAAAGTGTCATATTTTAGTTTAACTAAAGTCTCATCAATGAAAAACACTTTAGTTAACTAATCCTTCTTTATTAACACTTAGTTAACTCTTATTAGCTAAAATCATGCTGATTGATTTACTGAAGTGACCACCGTGAGTTCTCCTATAATTAACTAATGCATCCATTGTTGGTTTAACTGAAGCTTGAAAATATTTAAGTGAGACATATATTGTTACATTAATTGAAGCTTTAATTAAAGCTTTAACTGAAGCTTAATAATTCGAGTTCATCTTAGTCAAATGAAGTCATCTCATGTGCAATTCAATTTCGCTTGTTCTCTATGCTCTTATATTTTATCTCTTTATCTTTTACTACATGGTCAACATGTGTTAATTTTAATTATCTATCATATCCTATTATACTCGGAATATTTTTCAGATGTTGTGATGATATACTATTACTCTCGAACCAAATGATCATATGCCAAACTAATTTACTATAGAGGTGGCCAGCCTCTAGAGGAGACGTAAGAGCAATCGGTGACCATGGTTAGTAATATATCCTACAGCATTTATGCTTGAACAAGCAAAGCATCCACCTCTATAATTGGAGGCCCATCCCATGGGTACCTACCACTAGCATAGATCTATCTAAAAAGGGGATCTACCAAGCATCGAGAGGGATAAAATCTCTCAAGGTCCAAACCCTTTTTTAGAGTAGAGATGTTGAGGAAATGTGTAATCTAATGTTTATGATTTTAGTTTATCTAATTTATGTTGTTTTATATATATGCAATTCTAAATAATTTAAATTTAATTTAAGCTGACATGTTATTTTTAATACATTTTATATTTTTTTTATAAAGGACATGTGTCAAATCTAAGATGAACACGGAAGGAGTTACACATCTCTCCCCTACTGGGTTGTAAAATGCACCTCTTCGGTGCAACAACTACATGTTCACATGAGAAAAAACTACCTCTATAACTGGAGGTCGACATGAGAATCCACTACCTCTATAACTGGAGGTCCACCTCATAGGTACCTACTATAACTGGAAGTCCATATGGGAATCATGACTTGATACATACAAATAATGATCCTTTTCCAACAAGAATTTACAACATCATCACTTTGATAAATCAAAACATTCACCTGAAAACATGAGGAATGACCTTTACAACTAAAGGCTTAGTCATCCTTAGGTGCCACCTAAGAATCTACTACAAGTTACTGAGTCCAAATCAGTCTCTCTACCTCAACACATGAGGACCAATCATGGTTGCACAAGATTGGCTTGGAGAACGACTCATGATGTTGTACATTTAAAATTGCCTCTCAACGAGGGAGGAATTCTCTTCCATACCAAGATTATCTCAGAAGTACCTATAATTCGTCACTAACAGAGGATTTGTTAACACATGTTCATTCTTGCAATCTGCTCTTCAATAGCAATGCACTTAATTATTACCTTACTGGACCATGTTTTTGATGAAGTGACACTTCATCTCAATGTGTTTCTACTTTAATATGAAATACATGGTTTTCAAAAAGATTGATACAACTTTGAATATTACAGAAAATGACTATAGAATCAAGCTTTTAACCTAGCAAGTAGTTTCAAGCTACACTACTTCTCGGCAGGTAGGGTGTGTGATTTATATATATCCCCTATCGGGGACATAATAATAAGCAAAAAACCATTAATAAGTCTTCCCTAAGTACTCTCTAGTGTCTAAACGCCTTATGTCATGGTAGACATATTTGTGTCGTTTGTCTATTGGTTAAGAAGTCTATGAAGTCTATGAAACTGACTGATGGTAAATGTTTCTGCGATAAAGTTGAAATGACTTTTACTTCGAGAGGAAGCATCTTTTTTTCCCATGCTATTATATGCATATGAATACTATTTCTTAGATTTTAAGATCTAGTTTCATAGTTTACACGCTTTTATATATGAGTCTGACATCACTATGATAGTAGGAGTCTTATCTAGTTGGTATATTGCAGGCCTTCAATAATTTTATGTTGCAAAATGTAACTTTTCTTTTTGTTTGTTGAGGAATAGTGGGCCTTAAATTGGATTTTTTTGCTGCAAAGGATAATTCCAGCTACAAACATATTTGGATAATTTTTAGAACATTATTGACTCAAATTTTCATTGTATTTGTCACTTACTTGGTGGTTAAGCGCTCTTGGAAATGGTTATCATTTGTGAAAGACATATATATATTTATGGTCTAGCGGATTCATAGACTCTCATACTAAGTGTAATGATGAAGCAAGTTTAATAAAGAATCACGTATTTGCCACCATATTTTTATGTTTGTTAAATTTTTATGAAGTTGTTTTGTTTACATTTTTTATTTTCAGTTATGATTTACTACGTGGATTTTGTAAACATTGTACATGTAGCATTTGGCAATTTTTCTACAATTTTCTAGTTATAAATATGCTCTCGAGCGACCAACAGAATTATCTATCTATCTATCTATCTATCTATATATATATCAAGGTTGTTATATAAATTATTATTTTTTATTTATTTTGTAGATTAATTTAATTAGTTTTTGTCGTATGTGGCTCACTGGATTCTTTATGAAGGTTGAGTTACATAATTGTGGATTTGAACTAGTGTGTTCATTCATGTTCCCTCTTTCTCTAGCCAGCTTAGAAATTGAAATAGTTGATCAAGGAACATTTAATTTTCCTTATCAACATATTTTTCACAGCCATACTAGGGAATTAATCAATATCAATAATCCTTGAGTGTGAAGTATTGCAGAGTATTAGTAGTCTTGTTTTTGTTTTTTTTTTAGTTATTTGATTGCTTGTTTAAGTTCTATTGTTTATTTTTGTTATCTTTATTTTCATATTGCTTTATATTTCTAATAAGGAACATAATATGTTTTAATTTTACGAGTTTTTTACGACTCAAATTTTCTTAGAACAACCTGCTACAATAGGACAAAGTGACATTGTTGTACGTTTTTTGGTATGATTTGTTGTAAGCCAAAGAATCATTTGATCAATTTCAGATTTTGACTTTTTCAGTCTTATTAGCACATTATTGGTATGGTTATTTACTTATATTGCACAAAGTATATTAACCCTCATTTTCGTAGTGTTTATCATCAGTATTTTACTTGTCACCTTATGATTGTGCGAGTAAGAAAACAACCCAACATTAAAATTAGATTTAGGGATCAAACTATCATTACTTTTTCTCTATTTGACTACATCCTTGGTACACTGAAAACTGTTAAGCAATTAAAAGATTCTTGGGAGGTTATCCATCAAGATATTAATAAATATGAACAACTTGAATTTGCATCTATGTTGAAATATTGTAACTTTGAAGAATATTCTAAATTTATTTTATTGTTGTAACCTATCGGAGATGTTTTATTTCTCTGTTGGGATGTTATTATTATATTTGTTCTTCATAGAGTCATAGGGTAAAACCTCCATTGTAAGCTGGGTCAATAGAACCCTCTAGAATATTATTATATTCTTTTGTGCCCTCCTAGGTAAGTCAACCCAGTAAGTTTATTGGGGATGACCTAGTTAGGGGAAAAGTCAAGTGGAAGATAAAGTATAAATAGAAGTGATGTGCTCCTCATTTGGACACACACACTCACTTGTGTATTGCGCATAGGAGAGAGAGAGAGAGAGAGAGAGAGAGAGAGAGAGAGATCTGCAAGGACAAGAAACATTCATTTGAGGTTTTGTCTTTTTACTTTTCATACATCTATATAGATAATTTTTTTATGGGAATTCTTCTCTTAGAGTGTTTCCTAGGATAAATCTATGTTTATCTTGTGATTGTGTTTCTTTCAGTGGTCATGCATATGCTACTATTGTGAAATTGAATACTGATGATATTTATCTTAGAATATGGAATCTTAACATGATATTTGAGCTAGCCTAAATAGGACAACTTTCACAAGGTGAAACTCTCTCTCTTCTCCTTCCAGCAAGAAATTAGGGTTTATGTCAAAGTTGGAATTTTGGAGATCTGATTGCATAGAAAGTTGTGCCTCCCTAGAGAACATCTACTGAGCCTTGTATTGAAATTTTTGAGTGGGTAGATCTTTAGGAAATTCAAACCCTAGTTTGTATTCGGATGAGAAAATTAAAGAAATTGCAGATCAGAATCTCGCAAGTCAATCTTGAGAGGTGAAGATTTGGAATCTCTAGAAACCAAGTGTACCAATTAATTCACCTGAATAAAGCACATCTCCTCGTAAGGTTAGTTTTTCATTTTGAGAAATTTCATTTCTTAGTGACCTCCTCGATAAGATGGCCCTAAGCACTAAGCTTGAGGACAAGCTAGAAGGCATAGATAATTTTTTAGCATGGAAATATAGGATTTTCCTCATTCTCAGAGAGAATGATCTTGACAAATACATTAAAGGAGAAGTTGCAGAACCTGAAGATGATGACGCTAAGGAGAAGCAAAAAAATGACCTAATTAATGCAATGAGGATAATTGTTGATTCCATCAAAGACCACTTGATTCCTCAAGTTTCATCCAAAGAGACCTCGAAGGAGATGCATGATTCTCTATCTAGAATGTATAAAGGAAGAAACATCAATAGAAAGATGAATTTGAGATCTCAATTGAAGAGTACCAAGATGAGCCAAGGAGAATCCATCCAAGACTACTTCACAAGGGTATCTGATTTCAAGGAGAAAATATAAGCCATTGGCGACTACCTTGACGAAGATCAACTAGTTATGAGTGCTCTCAATGATCTCACTAGACCTTGGGATTCATTCATGCAGACTATATTTTCCAGAAAGAAGAGCATGAATTTGACATTGTATGGGAAGATTGCATCCAAGAGGAGGCTAAAGTAGCCAATAGAGAAGCTCTACTTAAAAACAAGATGATCAAGCCCTAACCACTCATAATAATAGAGGAAGAAGGAAATCTAACTTCAAGAAGGAAAACCACAAGGAGTCTCAACCTCCCAAGAAGTTCCAAAGGACAAGTTGAAACAATCAAAGAAGAAACTACTCCAACTTTCAATGTTTCAATTGTAACAAGATATGACACATTGCCAAAAATTTTCCATTGAAGAAAGAAGAATATAAGAAGAGGAACAACAAAATACATCATGCACACCTAACTGAAGATGAAGATGAAGAAGAAGAGGAAGAAGGGCCTCAAAGAAAATAGGCAAAAGAAGAAGATGCAAAAGAGTATGTATTATTCTCTGTACTGCCTGGGCCTGTGACACCTGAAGAAGATACATGGCTTATTGATAGTGGTGCTTCCATTAGAGGAAATTTCAACTCAAAATCAGCCTCCTAAGGAAAATTAATAGAGTAATAGTTAAAGTAATAAAATAATATTTATTAATTTTGGAGGAAGAAAAGAAAAAACTACTTTTTTGTTCATATTTTCGACATATCTCCTTGTGTTTTTACTCAAATTTTGATTGGAAGAACTTTTTGGATGCGGAATTAAATTCCACATCCAACGAGTACCCACTCGGCATACTTTTGATGGGCCTCGCTACCCCAAATACAATAAATACCTAAAAAAATGTGATGATGACATCATCATCATGTTTTTGTAGGTATTTATTGTTTTTGGGTAGGGGGGCCATCAAAAGTATGCCAAGTGGGTACTCATTGGATGCGGAATTTAATTCCATATCCAATGAGATCTCTCGATCAAAATTTGAGTAAAAACAAAGGGATATATGTTGAAAATACGAACAAAAAAATTAGTTTTTTTTATGATACCTATTCCCAAAATTATATTAAAAAATTGTTTAAAAGGTTCTCCCTTTTTTAGTTTTAAAGCATTTTGATTGGCTAATACATGATGATATGGAATTTGTATTATTTTTGGAAGGCCCATTTTAAATTGAAATTTCCTCTAATGAAAGCACATGACAAGACAAAAGAAAACTTTGTCAAAACTTGAAGAGAACACTACTACATACAAGGGGATTTTGAGACAATAATTGGGACAATATTTGTGTGAATTGTCAAAACTTAAGACAAAAAAATAGTTTTTATTGTCTTAAAAATTGTCTTTAAGTGGGTGTCTTAAATTATTGTTTTAAACTATTGTCTCTGTAAAGACAATATAAATACAATTATTATTGTATTTATTAGTGTCTCAAATAATGTCTCTATTATTTTCTTAATTAGTGTCTCAATTATTGTCTCAATTATTGTCTCTATAGAGACAATATAAAATAAAACTATTATCTTTATTAGTGTCTCAATTATTGTTTCTATAGAGACAATATAAAATAAAATTATTGTCTTTATTAGTGTCTCAATAGAGACAATAGAAAATTCAATTATTGTCTCTATTATTGTCTAAATAGAGGCAAATAGAAAATACAATTATTGTCTCTATTATTGTGTCAATTAGTGTCTTTATTATTATCTCAATTATTTTCTCAAGTTATTGTCTTTATAAAGACAATATAAAATACCATTATTGTTGCCTCTTAATAGAAAATTTTATTTTGATTTTTATAGAGACTATAACCGGTATTAAAAATCTAACTGTTTATTGAATGCGGTTTTAAAAATTAATATTCCCAAATAGTACACATTTCTTGGGAAAAACGGTGGTCACGGAAATTAACTTCAGTTAACGCGCAGCACAACCTTTTGTTTTCCCCTTTTTGATTTTTCAATAACTTGCGACTCAACTTTCTTGCGATGGAATTTACTACGCAAAGAAATTACTGCGCGACATAATTATTGAGTGAGAGTTAATGCGACGGAGTAACTGCGCAAACTTTTCACCTCGACACACTTTTACTTAGGATTCGACCGGATTTTACTGCGACATGAATTTGGTTGCAACCAACTCATGTGCAACCAAGTTTTCACTTCCACGCAATAACTTTATATTTCCTAGTCTAAGGACTTAGGAATATGAAAAACATTTTTCACTATGGTAACCTAGTATTAACTGCGACACAACTATATTGCGACTCACTTGCAATATCATATAAGAAAATAATAAACAAGATTTTTATTGAACCTCTGTGCGTAAATATAGGAAGTTTTACACAGTGAAATATTTATGGCTTCTTGATGTATTTCACTCACAGTAAATGTAAACAACATTCACTCAGATAAATATGGAGAAGATGCACAACTATCTAAAACATTGATTCAACCATAAAATTAAGGATTTATATTTCATGTGATGGCATAACAAAACTTACAGTTGTAAATACAAACTTGGTAAAAACACAGAAGCTTGAGCTTCAAACTCTTCAGTGAGTTTTTCTTCCTCTTCTTCACCGCACTTCTCTTCTCTGTTCTATTCTTCTTATCTGTCTTTTTTTTAGACTTACAATTTCATCCTTCATATAGAAAATTTCTGTCGACTAACCAACTTAACATTTAAAGACTCTAATTACTCTCTACCTAGAAACTTAGCTTCAGAAACTAAATTCTACTGTCTTATATACGAGAGATCTGAACTCTTGATCTTGTCAGACTCTCTGACCCTTTTTGACTTACTACAGACTCTGACAGAGTCAGATGATTTGATTATGGATCAGCGAGTAATTAATATTTCCAACACCCCCCCCCCTTAATTATGAGCAGATCGTAATTAAAAAATAAAAATATTACAAAATGTTTTAAGAGCAGAAAACATGCTTTGTTCATGACAGAGTTCACTGTACAGAACTTGTCATTCCCAAATAAATTTGAATATATTGGAATGTATCCCTTGCCAATGGTTTTGTGAAGATGTCTGCAAGTTGATCTTCAGACCTGCAAAATTCTAAACAAATTTCTTTTTTATTCACCAGCTCTCTTATAAAATGATACCTTGTTTCAATGTGTTTGGTTTTCTTGTGAAACACATGACTTTTTGACAAGGCAATGGATGAATTGTTGTCACAGAAAATAGTTGTTGGTTCTTGCTAGTTCTGTGCCATGTCTTTTAACATTCTTCTCATCCAAACAGCTTGACATGCAATGGCTATGGATGTGACATACTCTGCTTCTGTTGAAGATAGAGTTACTATGGGTTGTTTCTTTGAAGCCCATGAAACAACACCTGTACCAAAATGAAATGTGTACCCAGATGTGATTTTCCTGTCATTTGTGCTACCTCCATTGTCACTGTCAGTATATCCAATGAGTTTGAAATTTTACGAAGTTGAATACATTATGCCAAGATATTTTGTACCACTTACATACCTCATAATTATTTTACCTGCTTTCCAATGTGAGTATTTTGGTGACTCCATGAATCTTGAGATCAGACTTACTCCATGCATGATATCTGGTCTTGCAGCTATTAAATAAATAAGGCTGCCAACAATCCTTTTAAATAGTGTAGGATCTATAGTTGATCCATCATCATCTTTGCTCAATTTTAAACCTATTATTACTGGTGTTGGTGCTGCCTTTCAATTTTACATATTAAATATTTTTAAAACTGTGTTTACATACTTGGACTATGATATGAAAATACGACTTCCAGATTGCTAGACTTCAATTCCCAGAAATAACTTCATGAGCCCCAAATCAGTCATTTCAAATTCACTTTCCATGACTGTTCTAAATTCTTTTATGCCAAAATCACCAGTAAATATTAAATCATCCACATACAAGCAAACAATTAACATGTTACCTTTCTCATTCACTTTGGTGTACAACGTTGGTTCACTTTCACTTCTGTCAAATCCATTCTCAATGAGATAGGAATCAAGGCAACTGTACAAAGCTCTTGGAGCTTGCTTCAAACCATAGAGTGCCTTCTTCACTCTGTACACTTTGTGTTCTTTTCCTGGAACTTCATAGCCTTGTGGTTGTTCCACATATACTTCTTCATCTATATAACCATTCAGAAATTATGACTTAACGTCCATTTGATAAACAGGCCATTTGGTTTGTGCAGCAATAGCCAAAACAGTTATGATTGTATCCATACATGCAATTGGTGTGAATGTTTCATTGAAATCTATGCGGGTTGTTGTGTGAACCCTCTTTCTACCATTCTTTCCTTGTGCTTCTACACATTCCCATCAACATATTTCTTGGTATTATAAATCCATTTAACGTTGACTACATCTTTATCTTTTGGTACATTCACCAGTTTCCATGTTTGTTTTTTGTCAGTGAATTTTATTTTTCATCCATGGCTTGTGCCCGTACTTATTCTTCAACATCTTCCTCAATTGTTAGTGGATCATCTATTTGAGAAAATAATGCAAAGACATAGAAGGAATTTTGTGACCTAGATTCATATATCTTATGCAGACTTCTTGTCTTCACTGGATCTGTTGATGTTGAACTGCTTGATGGAGTCTGTTGTCCTCTTGGTGTACTTGTCGGTGTAGATTGAGCTGTGACTTGTGTCAATATTCCTTGTGCTGAGCCATGCTACGGTGTCATTGGAGTCAACAGTGCTGTGACTAGTTGATTTACTTGTGGTGTTTGAACCACGTCTTCCATCATGTCTTCATGCTCAACATTCAACACAATCTTGACATTCTTCTCGATGGTTCCATCCCATGATTCATTCTCAACAAATTGAATGTCACGAATAATAATTACTTTCTTTGGGACAGGGTCATACAACCTGTATGCTTTTTTGTCTTCAGAATAGCCAACAAAAATACGCTTTTTTTCCTTCTTGTCTAACTTCTTTCTTAGCTCATCTAGCACATGAGCATATGTGACACAACCAAAAAATTTTAAATGAGAAACACTATGATTCATACCTATCCATGCTTCCTGAGGAACTTTGTTCTTCACGCTCTTTGTTGGACATCGATTCATAATGTATACAACAGTTGCAACTAATTCACCCCAATATTCATTTGGCAAATGCTTTGCTGCAACCATGTTGCGCATCGTTTCCATAATGGTTCTGTTCTTTCTCTCTGCGACACCATTCTGCTGAGGTGTATACCGCACAGTGAATGTCTTCTGTATGCCATGAGTTTTGCAGAAATTTAGAAATTCATTTGAAACATATTCACTGTCTCTATCTATTCTTAGGATTTTTATGCGGTGTCCACTCTGGTTCTCCACGAATGCCTTGAAAGTTATTGAAAACAACTAAATGCATCATATTAATGTTTCAAAAAATATACCCATGTTTTTCTTCAACAATCATCAATAAAAGTAAGAAAATACTTGCAGCCACTAATGGACGTTGTCTGCATTGGACCACAAATATCAGAGTGCACAATCTCAATTGGTGTGTGCATTCTGTATGAATTTCCAACTGGAAAAGTCTCTCTATGCTGCTTTCCAAAGATCCATCCTTGACAAACTCTATCTGGTTTGTCGATCAATGGCAATCCTTTTACCATATTCTTTGTGTGTAGCAACTTCATTCCACCAAAATGTAGATGCACAAATCTGAAATGCCATAGCCAAGAATCATCCTAATCTTCTGTTTGAAATACAGCCTAAAAATCAATGCTGTCATTTTCTTTCTTGTCGCAGTGACCAAATTCTTGTTTACTTTCTGCCTTGAATGCAACTTTTGTATTGTCTGGAACTATCCTCAATGGAAACAAGCGATTGCTTGTCATTGGCACTCTTGCTATCAGTTGGTTGCTTGGTCATATATCTTTAATCACATAGTGATTATCCTCCATGTAAACACTTTATCCTTTCTGTATCAGTTGTCCAATACTCAGTAAATTATGCTTCGGACCTTCTACATGGTAAACACTAGGCATATACTTATGCTCCCCCTGTTTGGTTAAAATACTAACAGTACCTTTTCCTAAAATAGTGACTTGGACATTATTTCCAAGTGTAACATTAGTTTGAACTGAATTATCTAGACTGGAAAATAAATTTAAATTACCAGTCATATGATTGTCGCTGCCCGAATCTAAATACCATATGTTAGACGAACTTTCTTGGATGGTATTGCATTCAATTGGAGATTCGCTTGCCATCAACATTGTGCTCGATGAAATGTTGGTGTTCGTCAACTGATTCTGTCTTTGCTTTCCTTGGTCATATTTCTTCTTCCTGCATTCATATGCATAATGACCAAATTTCTTACAGTAATGACATTGAATCTTTGATTTATCAAAACTGTGACCACTTGGGTGAGTTGGGTTCTGATTCTGTCCTCCACCAGCAACATCTGCAGGACTACTGCTGCGTCCTCCTCTTGAGAATTTTATTCCTCTGCCTCTCAAATTATTGCTCTCCCTACCTCTTCCACGACTTATATATGATTGTGTTGTGAATGCACCTTCCAATGATGTTTGAGTTCTGTTGAGCCTGTGTTCATGATTGATGAGTGAACCTTGTAGCTCATCAATAGTAAACATTGTCATGTCTGTATGTTCTTCTAAGGTCACAACCAAGGATTCAAATCTTGGGGGAAGACTTCTGAGAATTTCCTCAACCACCCTTTGGTTTTTTATGGTTTATCCATGAGATTTCAATTGATTTATCAAACCAACAACTCTGGTATAAAATGAGTCTACTGACTCTGAATCTTTCATGGATAGAGATTCAAAATCTCTTCTCAGAATTTTCAGCTTTGAATTCTTTACCTTGTCCAAACCTTGATAAGTTGTCCCCAATGTATCCCATGCCTGCTTTACAGTAATTGTTGCTGCTACTCTTGGGAGTATGCTTTCATGCATAGCTTTATGTATGTAGAATAGATCTTTTCCATCTTTCTTCCTATGTTCCCTTAGGATATCTTTCTCAGCTTGTGAGAGATTATTATATGCCGCTTGATCTATTGGTTCTGTCTGCATAACCATTCTGAACAATATCCCAAACATATTGACCTCTAAACAAAGCCTTCATTATTAGAGACCAATATTCATAATTCTTTCCTGTAAAAATCGGAGTTTGTAAACTCGACATATTTGAACCGAATGTAGAAGCCCTTTTATTTTTAACTTTCCTTAGAAAATTACTTTTTCCCTTTTAGAACAAGATTTCTTTCCTAAACTAGATCTGATACGAGATCTTGGGAATTTTCTTTTTCAATTTGCTTACTGTTCGACAGAATTACTATGCGAGAGTTACTGCGATGGAGTAACTGCGCGAAATTTTCACCTCAACACACTTTTACTTAGGCTTCGACCCGCTTTTACTGCAACATGAATTTGGTTGCGAACAACTCATCTGTGACCAAGTTTTCACTTCCGCGCAATAACCTTATATTTCCTAGTCTAAGGACTTAGGAATATGTGCCCGCATGGGTGTGTCTCATTGGCAGTTCCATTGTAAAGAAGTTGTTTGGAAATTCGAGGTCATGAGATCAATCCCACCTGGATTTAACCGTGTCCCATGTCTTGTGGCAGGTGTGGTGCACCTAGGTTTATAGCGGTACAGGAATGGATCCCTGGACCCCGTGTCACGCGAGTACCAGCTCGGCTCCAGTTGCCAATTCCCCTAGTAAAAAAAGAAAAGGACTTGGGAATATGAAAAACACTTTTCACTCTGGCAACCTAGGATTAACTATGAAACAACTATATTGTGACTCACTCGAAATATCATATAAGAAAATAATAACAAGATTTGTGTCGAACCTCTGCATGTAAATATAAGAACTTTTACACAGTGAAATATTTATGGATTCTTGATGTCTTTCACTCATAGTAAATGTAAACAGCATTCACTCAGGTAAATATGGAGAAGATGTGCGGCTATCTAAAACATTCATTCAACCATAAACTTAAGGATTTATATTTCATGTGATGGCATAACCAAACTTACAGCCGTAAATACAAACTTGGTAAAAACACAGAAGTTTGAGCTTCACACTCTTCAGTGAGTTTTCCCTCTTCTTCTTCACCGCACTTCTCTTCTCTGTTCTATTCTACATGTGTGTCTTTTTTTTAGATTTACAATTCCATCCTTCATATAGAAAATTTCTGCCGACTAACCTACTTAACATTTAAAGAATGTAATTACTCTCTACCTAGAAACTTAGCTTCAAAAACTAAATTCTACTGTCTTATATACAAGAGATCTAAACTCTTGATCTTGTTCAGACTCTCTGACCCTTTCTGACCTGCTACAGACTCTAACAGAGTTGGCTGATTTGATTATGGATCAACGAGTAATTAATATTTCCAACAACATTTATAACATTGATTAATTTGTATGATATTTAAAAACAAAACTTTGAAGAAGGAAAAAGAAGGAACCATAATAAACAAGTAACTTTACTAGCATTTACTATAATTATTTTCACTATTTTTATTTTAGAAAATGATTCGATAGTTGCTCCATGGGAAAAAATACATACCATGGGTATTTCATAGTCATTATTAAATATTGCCAATGACCATGCTACATTTCACGGACACTACATCCTTAAAAAGTTTTAAAGTGTGGCAAAAATTCCTCATAAATTAATTACAAATTGTGAAGAAACTAGAATTTGTAAACAATGCTTTTCATCTTTTTTCGTTAAAAAACTAGTGTGAAGTAAATCATAGTGTTGATGTTTCTCTTGCAACCTACAAGGTACAAGGCATCTATAAGAGAATAAAATAATAAATCAAATAATATATTTAATGTAAACCATTGTAAAATGAATGGCATATTACAATTTATCTACATTTTCTAACTCATTAAATAGTTAAGTCAAACCACTATCGTGGTTAACATCTTCCATCAAATTCTACCAAATTTCTCAAAATTACAAGTTTGAAGGCATATGTATAAAAGGAATCCAATGCTATGAAGATAGGAGAAAGTTTGAAACAAAGAATTATAAAAGGATTGAAATGTACATATCATAGAAACTTATTACAGATTATTTCTATCAACCCTTTTCATTTTTGTCATCTTTCTAAGAGGCACTACTCTCATTGTTGTTGTGGCATGCTCATTATCCTTTTCTCTAGTTTGTTGGAATTGAAGGATGCTTTCTTGTTGAGGTTCAAATATGGCAGCTGATTCATTGTGTGTAATAAAAATTTAATCATTTACCTCTAGAATCTCATCATTCTCACTCGGATATCCTTCTCCCAATGAATTTGGTTGCTCATCCTTCCATACACAACAAATTTTAACATAGTATTTTTCATTAACTTATCACATAATTAACCAAATATTCTAAATAGCATGCATTAGATGGATACCTAGTGATCAATTTCTCCCCTAAGTCTAGCATATATTGTTTGAGGCCTAGAGAACTATGCAATGAAGCATATTTCAAGTCCTCATCTGAAGCTTCCTTTTCAAATTGATGAACCTACATGAAAAAAGTAATCAAATTCATATTCTATAATTACTCATACATTTTCAAATTCTTTTGAAATAGAGAATAAAGTAAATGAAAAAAATGACTTAAACCAAGTTTCTACGAATGCTATTATACCCACCAGACCCTAATTTAATTTGTAGGATCCAATCCTTGACGCCCTAGCTTTCATCGTTTTTGATGTATCACGAAGGTGTCTTTTACCTCGTAGTATAGATGGCGTGTAGTTTAGATTGTTATGGGACTTCCTTTTAAGCTCGGCATTCTTTATAATTTCATTTGTTTTGTGATCAAATATGGGTGTGGTTATCTCAAGTATTTTGTAGCAATAAAGCTAAGGTTCTCTTCCGGGCTATTATATGGATCACCCCTTTGTAGCAATAAAGCTAGGGTTCTCTTCCGGGCTGTTATATGGATCACCCCTCTCACTTTAATGGAGAATCTATTGATGACTGATGAACAGGGAATGGAGAATCAATTGATGAGTGATGAACAAGAAAACTAGATAACCTACGTGCACAGTACGCAAGTGCGACTGTGTGGATTTGTATGGCCATAAGAATAAGGTTTCAGCTCACAGTATCTTCCTTAGGGTTTCAGGTCATAGTATATTTTTTTAGGGCTCTAAATCCTGCTTACGTCATCCTTCAAAGCTTCTTTGTGGATTTCTATGGCCTAAGAATTAGGGTTTCAGTTCAGAGTATATTATCTATGTATGGGCTTTGAATCCTTCTTACGTCAACATTCTTTATAGAATGGGTGTTCAATTGCTCCAAAATTTGTTCTCCAAATTTCGATAAAGCAAAGTCTCTCCGCAACAGTGTTCGGGAAAAAAAAGAGAACATATTCCGGCCACTTAGTCGGCTTCCATGTCCAAGTGGATGGTATCCAACATCGAATGGGATATAACCATTATGGAATGGGAGATAGGCTCGTTCGAGCTGAGCCCACCGGCTCCAAAACGCCTGCATAATCGAGTGTTTGATAAAACCGTCTGTGTCTTCGGGGGCTTGAAATCTCTCGTTACTCCAGTCTTCAAGTCTAACGCCTGGCGATTTGTAGCAAACGACCCAAAGAGAGTTATGCATTCTATAAAGGTGGGAATCACACTTGTTCTTGTTTCTATTTCTATTTCTATTTCGTGCAACAATTGTTTGACAGCTCAGGGGGAATGGATACGTGGGCCATCATAACAGTGGTGGTGATCTTCGAGTTCACTGCAGGTATTGACAAAACCTTGATCCATGCAAATACAATCCCATGTATTAATAAGATGTACTGTGCAGCGTACAGTAATCGTCGATTAATATTTGAAGTAGACACAGGGAATAGGATGACGATTTGAAGGCATGGTGTGTATTGTGGCAGGAGCAACCTTGAGCAAGGGATTAAATAGAATGCTCGCAACGTTCTTGGGAAGACTGTTCGTTGTTACAGTAATCTACTTTTGACATGTAGCTCCACGCAAATCCCAAGCATTTATTATTGGTGTCGTTGTGTTTTGAAGAAGTGAGTGCACTGTATTTTTATGTACAAAGAAGATATATTGAAGGATTCAATTTATTTTCCTAGATTTGAGTAAACCCTAATAAAAATATATATTACAGATTGAAATATGCTGCGTACTTTCATTAATCATTTAAGTGGATTTATTAAAAGTATTGTATTATATGGAAACACAGCCACAAAGAAGTTAGGTGAAAGAAGCCCTTGGTGAAAGGCTTCTTTCTTGCAAAGGCTTAAAGTCAAAAGTATTTGGCGAGGTGAAAGGTCTTCTTTCTTGCAAAGGCTTAAAGTCAAAAGTATTTGGTGACAGGCTTCTATCAATGACTTTCCTCCTCTCAATGAGATTGCCAAGGATCGACTATAGGAAATCCTATTGTGCCTCACTAACTTGGTTGGCAAATCTAGGTGCATATTTCTCTCCATAATTATTCGATGTTCTATAATGAATTTGTATTTGTAGTTTGTCATTGATTTTCTTTTATCAATTATTTATTTAATAATTATCACATTTAAATTGATTTTTTGGTTATTAAGTTGATAGATGTTTTTATTTGAGATTTGAGATGGACTAAGGTTTATGCTTTTTCATCTACCTAAGAGGATGATATTAGATTGATTCTATGGCATTGAACAATCAAAATAAACAATTATAAAAAACTGAATATAAAAAATAATTAATAATTGCTAAATGGATAACCGTAAAAATGTAGATGATAAGCCGGTGATAACAAGTAGAATAATATGAGGAATAAAAAAATATTTCGGGCTGGTGCAAGCTAATGTTGGTCACTTATGAAGCGTTCGTGGCAATGGACTTTTTGGAAAAATAGAAATCTGAATGTCAAAACACAATATTAGAGGTACTTACACAAGTTTTTGGAATATGGCGTAAGAATATGAAACGCGCACAATTGGATTACCTTCCGGAATATATAACTTTTATTTATGGAAACTACATATAAATCCCAAAAAACGAGGTTCTTCTAAGGTTGGTATGTTATTTTTTCCTCAAAAAATAATGAATATGTTTGCGTTGGTCCACTCGTTTGGTATGCAAATGGTGGAATTTTGTGAAAAAAATTATATAGAGTTGTAGATAACAGGCGTGTCTAGTGCAGCGTTATTATTCCATATTTATTTATGTTATAACTTTTTTTTTCAAATTAAGGAAGTGAGTGACGTCCTAAAATGACAAGGTCGAGCGTTGGTCCACCACATCTTGGTCTTAACATAGTCAATGAACGATATATATATTTTTTTAGGATGTAGGTCTTTGTGTCTTCTTGTGCGGGTTTTTTTTCGTTTTCTAAATAGGTGAGCGAATCAAAAGTTATAGTCGAAACAAATAGGCTACCTTTTGTGTTAGATTGATGTTAGTCCATTTAAAATTAAATAAAAATAGAAAAATATAATAGATTTAAATACAAATTACATATATTCAAAATCTACAGACAAAGTTACACAAGTGTGTGAATTTTCATTAACAATGGAAAAGCGTAGCATATGGAAAATTATGCATGAAATAAGAGAAGTGGTACAAAACAAGTTTTATGTCATAAGACAGTCCAAACCACTTGGTTTGGCAACCCGAACCTAAAACGAAAGCAACCAAGTCATCCACCACGTAGGTTGAAAAAAAGGTGCCCACTAAAATTCTAAATTTAAATCATGCGCGTGCATAGTTTAAAACACAATGCGCACGCACTAGAAGCGTGATCATGCTACTTTGTGCACACACGTTAAGGACGTGTGCGCGCATTTGTTAAGTAAACACTTTCTATTGATTTTATTTTCAAGCATTTGCAATGGACTGATGATGAGGAGGAGGAGGAGGATGACAATGATGATGATGAGGATGATGACTATGATGATGAGGAGAAGGAGGATGACAATGATTATGATGATGAGGATGAGGATCATGATGACTATGATTATGATGATGATGATTATGATGACGATGATGATTATGATGATGATGATGATTACGATGATGAGGATGATGATGTTGATGATGACAATGATGATGAGGAGGAGGATGATAATGACTATGATGATGAACAATGATGTGATGATGATGCTAATGAGGATGATGATCACGATGACTATTACTATGTGACGGTGATTATGATGACGATGATGATGATTGTGATGATGAGGATGATAATGTTGATGATGATGATGATGATGACAATGAGGATGATGATGACTATGATGATGAGGATGATGACTATGATGATGATGATGAGAATGACAATGACAATGATGATGAACAATGATGGTGATGATGATGATGATGATGATGATGATGATGATGAAGACGAGGATGATGATGAGGAACAATGATGATGATGATGATGATGATAGGTTTAGTTGAAACTTTGCCCTAATTTTATTTTCAAGCATTTGCAATGGAATGATGATGATGAATAATGTTGATGATGATGAGGAGGATGATGACAATGATGATGATGAGGATGATGACTATGATGATGATGATGATGATGATGATGATGACAACGACGATGATGATGAACAATGATGGTGATGATGATGAGGATGAGGATGAGGATGAGGATGATGAGGATGACGATGATGAACAATGTTGGTGATGATGATTATGAGGATGATGACAATGATGATGATGATGAGGATGATGACTATGATGACGATGAGGATGAGGATGATGATGATGATGATGATGATGACGATGACAATGATGATGAAGAATGATGGCGACGATGATGATGATAATGCGGATGACTGTGATGATAATGATGAGGATGAGGATGATGATGATGACGATAATGATGAGGAATAATGATGATGATAAGGATGATGATGATGATAGGTTTAGTTGAAACTTTGCTTTGATTTTATTTTCAAGCATTTGCAATGGAATGATGATGTTGAACAATGATGAGGAGGAGGAGGAGGATGATGACTATGATGATGATGAGGATGCTGACTATGATGAGGAGGAGGAGGAGGAGGAGGATGATGATGAAAAATGATGGTGATGATGATGATGATGATGATGAAAAATGTTGGTGATGATCATGATGAGGATGATGACAATGATGATGATGAGGATGATGACTATGATGATGATGACGATGACGATGATGATGATGATGATGATGACGATGACAATGATGATGAACAATGATGATGATGATAATGATGATGATGACGATGATGATGAGGATGAGGATGATGATGATGACGACGATGATGAAGAACAATGATGATGATGATGATGATAGGTTTAGTTGAAACTTTGCTTTGATTTTATTTTCAATCATTTGTAATGGAATGATGATGATGAACAATGATGATGAGGAGGAGGAGGATGATGACAATGATGATGATGATGATGATGATGATGGTGACGACGATGATGATGAACAATGATGGTGATGATGACGATGATGATGAGGATGAGGATGATGATGAGGATGATGATGACGATGGCGATGGCGATGACGGTGACGAACAATGTTGGTGATGATGATGAGGAGGATGATGGCAATGATGATGATGACGATGATGACTATGATGATGAGGATGAGGATGACGATGACGATGACGATGTCGATGATGAGGATGAGGATGATGATGACATGTTTAGTTGAAACTTTGCTTTGATTTTATTTTCAAGCATTTTCAAAGGAATGATGATGATGAACAATGATGAGGAGGAGGAGGATGATGATGATGATGATGATGAGGATGAGGATGATGAATATGATGATGAGGATGAGGATGAGGATGACGACGATGACAATGATGATGAACAATGACAGTGATGATGATGATGATGATGTTAATGAACAATGATGATGATGATGATAGGTTTTGTTGAAACTTTGCTTTGATTTTATTTTCAAGCATTTTCAATGGAAAGATGACAATGACCATGAATATGATGATGATGATAAGGATGAGGACGACGACGACGATGATGATGATGATGATGATGAGGATAATGACTATGATGATGAGGATGAGGATGAGGATGATGATGATGACGACGACGATGACAATGATGATGAACGATGATGGTGATGAGGAGGAGGAGGAGGAGGAGGAGGATGAAAGATGATGATTTTGTTTTCAAGCATTTTCAATGGAATGATGATGATGACCATGACTATGATGATGATGATGACCATGACTATGATGATGATGATAAGGATGAGGACGATGATGATGATGATGATGAGGATGATGACCATGATGATGATGATGATGAGGATGATGATGATGATGATGATGATGACGACGATGACGATGACGATGACGATGATGATGAATGATGATGGTGATGATGATCAGGATGATGAAAGATGATGATGATGATGACAATGATGATGAACAATGATGGTGATGATGATGATGATGACGATGATGATGAGGAACAATGATGATGAGGATGATGACTATGATGAGGAGGAGGAGGAGGATGACTATGATGATGATGATTATGATGATGATTACGATGATGATGATTATGATGGTGATAATGGTCAATGTTGGAGGCCTCCCTTACCCTCCACAGCTAGCCATAGGCAAGGAGCCCAAAACCTCATAATGGCACCCATGGGCCTAAAAAGAAAGTAGTGGTGAAGACTATATTGTTAAAATACTCAAACATGTGTGAATACGAAGTCATTGTTGAAGAAATTTAGTCATTAAATGAGATAAACATTAGTGAGTAAATGCTTTAAATGTTAGGCATGGGCACGCGCACGTCTAGCTATGCTTGTGTGTAAATGCACGTGCATGGTATTATTTACGTGTGTGAGTCCTCAAATACGTGTGCTCGCACCTGTTACTATTAAAAAAATAGATATTTGGATTCTCGGGATTGCTACAAATTTTCACGGGTTTCCTATATCTGTTCGCGTGTTTTGTGCTCCTGAACTTTGCAATTTGGCTCACAATCCATCACCACTCTTTGATCTATTAGATAGAAGCTCACTATTGGAATCTAACAAACATATTCAGTGGTCTTGGAAGTTAGAGGAAAGATTCAAACTACAAGTTTTCATTGCAAGAAGAGATCATTTTGAATAGGTATGATGAATTGCAAATCATTGTTTTAATTCACAAGCTTCATATCATTTCATTGATTTATGTTTTATGATATGCCTACAACAATATCTCTCTCATATAAAACATTTAATTTCACAACAATAAATCCAAACTTCACATCTAAACAAGTCTCATATTCTCCATACAAGATGAAGTATGCAATGTTAACTAATTTACATTTGCACATGAAAATATTTTGATTTCACACAATGATGACATAGATGAAGTTATCTCTTGAGACTCTTCAATTTAAAAAAAAAACCTTTGAAGTAATCATGGGAAAGGGTCCATATTGAATAGTTCACCAAGTTTCCCATATTCTCTATACAAGATGAAGTATGCAATGTAGACCAATAATCATTTGCACATGAATATATTTTGATTTTCCACAAGTATGGGATAGATGAGGTTCTCTATTGAGACTCTTGAACTTGTATAAAAACCTTGGAAGCAATCATGGGAGAGGGTCCATATTGAACAGTTCACCAACATGTCCATTATGACCTCTTCATGCTAGATTTATCATAACATACCTTTGAGCTTGATGGGGATGCCTCTACCTCAATGATATCTCCTTTTTTCGAGGGATTTGCAACCTCCTCATTGTGTAATTAGTCAATTTGTTCTCTTAATAGTTAACTTGTAACTTAATGAGTGTAATTTAGTCAATTTATTCCCAAGACATCCAAACACCAACTTGTGTCTTCCCTCACAACTAATGTGGCATATTACGTGTAATGTCATCTCATCCGAAGGTGTTTGAAATGAAGAATATTTCACTCATCTTATTTTGACTTCCAGTAATTTTTGAAAACAAAGGAAGTCATAATACTATAGCTATAATACCTGCAAACTTGAATCTCTTTACCTGACTCAAATAGATTATAGAAATGAAACTTTGGTTCGAACATAAAGAGAAACCTTTAATCAGCATTTATGTATCAATTCCAATAATTAGCATACTAACATATATCTGTAATTTAGTTAATTATGTTGGAACGCGTCATGTTTCTTGTATAATGGAACTAATACCTTATTTATTGCTTCTAATGCAAGGGTAGACCTCATAGTTTTGATAAATAAACTTTTGGAGATGGGAAACTCACGTAACAGAGTAAGAAAAACTAGAAGGAATATGCCCATTAAAAAGGAAAATGAGGTAAAACACACATTTCATTAAATTTGTAAATATGCAGTGGATCTAGGTCTTTAGAACTTTAACTAGATTGAGTTTTTTCAAAATGAGTAAAACATTAAACTTGGTTTCATTACATTATTTATGTTAATATTATTATATTTTGTATTAAAATCTAAGTTGGTTAAAGTTATTTAATGACATTAATATTTTTTATGTTATTACGATTAACCAATTTAATATAATTTGATATAGTAACTACTATGTGTGTGTTGAGTTACTATGCAAGTAAAAGGTTGGCACAATTTTAGAATGACCCACGAAAAAACTATTTAATAACATAATACCAATATGTTTGTTACTGTGACAATTTAAATTCAATATATAGTTAGTAAATATTGCATGTGTTGAGTAACATGTTTTATTGATAATGATGATGATGCAATGATGATCATGATGATGATGGGTGTTAATGTCCAATAATACCAATTTTGGTATGTTTGACTTTAAGAGAAATTATTTGGTTTGCTTTAAGGTTGTATTCATATGTTGAAAATTCATGAAGAGAAGAGTTATGAGCTCACAATAATTATGGATTGTAAGAAGCCTAGGAAGGCCTATATTGCAACAAAGCTTATGAAACTAAAATCTAATATGGGTGTACAAAAGACACTCCTAGAGAAAGTGATTTTCATTTGCAATGGTCATAGTCCCACAGAGATGGAAATTTCTTTATGCCCACTTCATTTTAGGAATTGTTTAACGCCCTATTTCACTATGGAGCTCATGAGAGTGTGTTCTTAATATCTTGGCTATATTAATTTTTTACTCTAAACTAGTCAATAAGAAAATGTGATTTTGATATTCTAGATCAAATTTAATGACCTACTTATAATATCTTAACTTTTTTAACATCTATATCCTTATCACACCATGTTTTTCTTTAAACTTTGAAGTAACATTATTTTTGAGATTATTAATATTTTTGAGGACGAAAATTATTTATGCCCACTTCATTTTAGGAATTGTTCAATGCCCTATTTCACTATGGAGCTCATGAGAGTGCGTTCTTAATATCTTGGATATATTAATTTTTACTTTGAACTGGTCAATAAACAAAGGCAATTTTGATATTCTAGATCAAGTTTAATGACCTACTTATAATATCTTCATTTTTTTAACATCTATATCCTTATCACACCACGTTTTTCTTTAAAATTTGAAGTAACAATATTTTTTAGATTATTAATATTTTGCAGAATGACATTTTTATCATCTCCCAATGGTTTTGACTAGATATTTAAGTGCATTTATGGAACCTATGATATCACATGTTATTTATCATGTACTTCTACATTAAAAACCTAGTCATAGTCATGCTCTTGATGGGGGAAAGGCCCACATCAAGTAGGAAAATAAGGTAGGGAGTCTTGATTTTAATTTTGAGGTTATAAGTTACAAAATTCTACTAGATTTCCTCAATCATTCTCGAAGATTCTCTAGAGATGCTTCAACCTCAAAACTTCATAACCATATTATATTACAAATTTGGCAATATTTTATAACCGACAAGATAAAATATTATATATTTAGTGTATGTTTAAGTTTATTATTTTAACGATCAAAGTCAATTATAAATTACAATAGAAACATAATCTATTTTCATTATTTTATTTTCATTTTTCTATTAAAAGTTTAGTAGGATTAAGTCATGAATATAGATTGTGAAAGAAATTTGTTACATATAAATTTATTTAATGGCATTAGTAATCAATGTTGGTTACTATTTTTAACTTGGATTTTCGTTATAATTTAATATTATATTAATTATTGTGACTAAATTGAGTTTCCATTGTAAGTCTAGGAGATTGACATCATTAAATTATGGTGATATATAAAAATTATGGTGATATATAATGTTGTGGAATTATGGCATAATATCGGCATTGTATTTGCTATTACAACAATTTTAGTTATTGTAATAGTAGTTCATTTTGTCTTTGTTTAGTATGATGTTTTATTTTAATAATTTGACACCACTTTATAGTCCACAAAAAAAAATTATGAACTTAAAGTCTAGGTTTTACCCTTGTGATTATCAAAATAAATTATGAATTAGAATAGAAACACAATTTATTTTCATTACCATTGTATTAAAAATTATGTTTGATGAATGTTTACTTCGTCAATAAAGATTAATTTGCGAGAAATTTCAAATAGCATATCAAATATAAAAAATTGGTTTATCAAAGAAAGAAAAAACCTTAGGATGGCAATGGTGAATTAATCTCTGAAGTCTGTCAAAAGATGTGATGAATAATTTTGTTTAGATAGATCTTACTATTTTTTATCATCTTGGAGGTTTAAATCTGTGATTTTTGGCTTTTAGAGTAAATGCAAAATCAATTTTTGTTGTTACTGTTTTGGTCAATTTTGTAAATAGTTTTGGAGGAGGTGGATTAATCATGAACTTAAGATGAATGTATTTTTCGTTCAATTATGACTAGAAATATAATTTTTTCCCGAGGAAAAAAAGTTATTTGATGATATTGATGTTAGTAACATATCAAGTGTTTATTAATAAATAAAAAATTTAACAATCAAAATCAATTATGAATTATACTAGCAACAAAGTAGTATAGTGTGTTTCTAGTATAATTCATAGTAGTCATAGTGTGATGAATTATACTAAAAAGGAAAACTGACAAAAGTAGTTATAGAAAGTCTTTAGTATTTACTCGTGTAGTTATGTAGTGTTTGACCATGTTAAATTGAAAAGAGTATATTAGTATTCCTCTATAACTTGGATTCCTTACAATATTTATATTATCATTAATATTTATATTTCTACATTAAAACAAAGGTCATCAAGGCTTGGCTCATGAATAATAGATTGTGTGCAAAAATCTTACATACAAAGTTATTTAACAACTATTAATGTTACGCTTGTTACTATTATTAACCATTTTAATAATGACATAAGTGTTACCTATTTACCTGTGTTGAGTATAAGTTATTATACTAGTACAATGTTGACATCACTTTAAAGTCTACAAGAGAACATTTTATAAGTCTGGTTGTGTCGTTTAATGATCAAAATCAAATCATGCTGAATTAGAATGCAATATTAATATTATGTTTGTTACTATTATTAACCATTTTAATAATGACACAAGCGTTACCTATTTACATGTGTTGAGTATAAGTTATTATATTAGTACAATATTGACATCACTTTAAAGTCTACAAGAGAAAATTTTATAAATCTAGTTGTGTTGTTCAATGATCAAATCAAATTATGATGAATTAGAATGAAATATTAATATTATGTTTGTTACTATTATTAACCATTTTAATAATGACACAAGGGTTACCTATTTACATGTGTTGAGTTTAAGTTATTATACTAGTACAATATTGACATCACTTTAAAGTCTGCAAGAGAACATTTTATAAGTCTAGTTGTGTTGTTTAATGATCAAAATCAAATTATGATGAATTAGAATGCAATATTAATATTATGTTTGTTACTATTATTAACCATTTTAATAATGACACAAGTGTTACCTATTTACCTATGTTGAGTATAAGTTATTTTACTAGTACAATGTTGACATCACTTTAAAGTCTACAAGAGAACATTTTCTAAATCTACTTGTGACGTTTAATGATCAAAACCAAATTATGATGAATTAGAATGCAATATAGTATGATTCGATTTATATCAAATATAATAAGGAATATTAGGAAAAACTCAATTCAAACTATATTGCAAGTGTCTTGTATTTATTCATGGACCAAGTATAAAAGATGTTTTTAAATGCATTATTGAATTTGATTATGAACATTCGATATAGTGAGAATGTTGATCTAAACAAAACATTGAAAAGTTAAATATTGATTGGTGTTATGTATTACACATAAAAAATCATGACATAAATTAACATTAAAGTTAAACCCAAAATTTGTATATATATATCTAGTAAATAATACAAAATTCCTCAAAAAATAACTTGAAGAGAATATTTGATCTACAACAAACATTGAGAAGTGTTTCTTCATGTATATTCATAGCTCCTTCAAAGAACAAAATTACATTCATGGATCATCTCCTTCTAATCTCCTTATATTCGCTCAAGTAGATCAAGTACAACTTCTACACCAAATTTATTTATCTTGGTCTTATTACATTGTTCTTTCCTTGGCATCCATGCCCAAACTATGGTATTAATTGGAATAGATCCAAGCTCTGTGTCTTCAGGATTTGGTACCCAATATTGTTCTAAAACATTTCCCTTGTATTTCCCTGATGTAGGCTTCCACCAATCAACCTTAACATGAAGAGTCACACTTTCATCACCCTCAAAGATATCTAAGGTAGCTTTTGCCATCCAAATCATCTCTCCTTCATCCTCATTTCCCAATCTAACAAGTAACATCTTTCCTTTCTCAACGTCAATCATGGGATTTAATGTTGGCTTTGGCTTGTTGCTCTTAGGTCCAACATATACCGGTTCACCTGTTACATTATCGAAATCCCTGTCCATAATACTTGAGATTACATTGAGTGCATTACGGTCAGCATTGACAATATGTCTTGTCTTGGGCTAGAAATCCTGAGAAGCTCATCTACTTCCATCCACTATTTATGATCATTGTAGATTTCATCTAATGTATCAACAACTCTTTCCCAATACTCTACTTTATTTTTCCATTCCTCTATTACAATTGGAGAATTCTCATTGCCAATAGTGTCTTTCCACATTTTTATGTATGATGTTATTCCTTCCTTTAGTTCTTTTAAATAGACATCATTCTCCTTGGGACCTAAGCAAGATGGCTTTCCTATGGGCAATTTAGGTTGACCTTCATCATTTATATTCCACAACTCTATAGGTTCTGACAATGCAATATCTCTAATTGATTATTTATACCTCATTACTGGAACACCATTAAGTACAAGAAATTGGAAGTATTGAACATAAAGATGTCCAACTAGTGCATATTTTCCCTCCTTGATGTATCCATTAAGGAAAATTTTGAAGTCATAAACTTTTTCAATAAGTGTAGGTGGAAAGACTCTTTTTTCTTCTATTGTGCGATATGTATCCATCATTTCAGGTAAAGAATATATATCTTTACTTTTCAAGTTGGAATACATTCTTCCATAGGTTCCATCTATGTCCTCATGGGTGTGACCCACAAGCAAGAACCCAACCTCAATAGTGATGAAGACACCAAGTGCAACTAATAGTGATAAAACATGAAAACATAATGATTCTTATTATCACTTGCTGCATTGTCCAACTGTAACAACAAATGTGAAGGAAGAGGTTTGAAATCAACATTCTGAGTTTTTGACCTTCCTTGAGATAGAAAATCATCCTTGTACACTCTACATTTTGAGTAAATAGAGGTTTCAAGTAATGCATTTGAAAGTGGGTTTATTGAACTTCTACTCTCATACAGGAGATCACCATACATATCAAGGTGGGGGTCTTCAAGGCCCCTCAAGTAGTTTGCAAGAGATGTAATGGTAAATTGTGACCCCATGTGTACAAATGGTAGGGAGAAATGACCAAACCCTCCTGTGTTATGCCCATGTATTAGCATAACTGTCAATGACAAACCCAAGTTTGTTCCTGCAATAGATTTTGATTTGACACGTAATCTTGGTATTGAAGTCTTTGTTTTGTCTATTTTATCATGGATAATGCTCAAATAATTTCTTGGCAAATACTCTGACATAATTTTGTGTGCATAGTAGCAATATCTTCTACACATAACAGTCTTGGTATGCTTGTTTAGTCTACCTTGTGCCTTTTCTTCCAACTCTTTTGTAGTCGCTGACTTCATCTGTGCTTTCAACATGATAAATTCACTACATTTACTGAAGTTGGTGTTCTTTGAGAATGCTACGTCTCGAAAATGAGTATTCCACATCTTTCTCATTGTTGGTTGTGATATTGATGAAAAATTGAGCTTTTGAAGAGCCTCATTGATCTCCTTTAACAAAGAACTTTGTGTGTAAGTTGAAGGAAACAATCTTAAAGGAGCAAAGGTTCCATCTTCTTCAACTTGACGTGTTTGGTTTGGTGAAAAATCCAAATTATCAATGACAATTCTATGCAATATTTCTATGGTTTCCACGGTATGTGGGCGTGCTTTGCATTTGTTGGTATTACCATGAATGGCTTTAATATGTCCATGTTGGAAATATTGTTGGTAGTTATAGAAGGAGCTTTGAGGAATCTTGTGTATTATGTACCATGCTTTCTTACATATAATATTTCCATTAAATCACATGTCCTTTACTTTCCTAACAATAGAAGGTAGGCCATGGCCACGACTATTTGACATGATTGTGTTTGGATTGAATGAGTTCAAGACAAATTCCCTGATACCATTTTTACTTATGTGTTTCATACCCCTTCTAGCATCTATAATTGCTTTTCTATCCACATGCTGAAGACAATCTTGTTTGCAACATTCATTTGCTACCAAAAGTCAGATTTCTTTCTCTTCATCTATTTGTGTTTGGCATTTTCCAACTATTTTTGTAGAAATTACTCGTTTAATCCTCTTATATGGCCTCGTTACATGCATATCAATTGATTCTATTTTTTTTATCATTATAAATATCACCATCCCATTTATTTAAGGGTGTTGTGTCCTCTATAATATCCGATACCACCATTTCCTTGGGTGGATCCTTGGAATTTTCCTTCACCCTTAAAATGTCACCTTCATCATCCACCAACTTATTTATTGGCCATCTAACCAAACAATGAATTGACTTATCACCAATTCTACATGTTTCACAATTTCCATCTATGTCTTCCACAAAAACACCAAATTCCAGTTCACCTAGAGTTTCGCCTTCAACCATGTCATCCTCGCAGATATAAATTATGATCCCTTGGCAATGCGCATGCTTGTTCCTGTGCATTCATGTGTAAGAGAAACCTTTTTAAATTTGAATGTAACCCTCTCTTGAAGAATATTTATGGGATGATCATGACAATGTAGTTTCAATTCTGATTCTGGCCAAATCTCATGAGATTCCAATGCACCCCCTAGTGTAAGCTCAAATCATGTTGGGTGTGGTAGAAGAGCATCATGCTTTAACGCCTTCTCAATTTTAACCACTATGCATCCTTTCTTTACCATCCTTCCATGCACCTTATGCCCAAGATCTATATTGAATATGGAGCCTTCACCCACCTTCGCTCCATGTTGCAGAAGTTCTACCTTGTCTCCAATATAAAATGTAGAAGAGATATTTGCACCTGTACACCAAATTAAAAAAGCTTAGTGTTTACTCAAAAAAAACATTCAATGTAATATCAACATATGCTTTAAGATTTTGATTTACCTCTGTTGTGCCTCAAATTCATGATCTTTCATGGATGTATGTCCCCTTCATCAACATCTTCCACAATCAAATGTGGTTGAGTGACATCAATTATCAAAACCATAACATAGCTTGCATTATCCCTTTCTCCGCCATAATAAGTTTTAGTCTCTGTAGAATCAACCCTTCCCAGCCCAATAACTTGACCATTAATGAGGAGGTCAATATAGTCTCCTATTGTCAAAATTATATTTTCCATTGTATCTCCTTTCGATTCGATATCACAACATTGAATTGTAATTTGCAAATAAGGTTAAACTATGTAAAGTATGCTCTTAAATTTTAGCAAAAGTGCAACCTTCAACAAAGTAATATAGTTGCAAAATTTTAAAAAATTATGGCAATAGTTTTGTTCAAATGAAACAATGTTCCCCACCATTTAGTGGACACTATGAAAATAGACTTTACATATAAATCACACAAAAATATATATGAAGACTTGACAATTTTAAATTCAAGTAGTATGAGAGAAAGACATATATCCACTCATATAAAACCACCAAATGCTTGGCACAAGGGAAACATGGAAATATCCTAATGAAAAAGGAACATGCATGCTCTTTGATGTTTTCCATGTAATCAGTTCAAGAAACCTAAGCGTGTCACATGAGTGTAAGGATTGTTGGAGAGAATGTCATTGTAAGAGGAATGCATGGGTTGATGTGAAGGAAAAATCATTGGTACATAGTGAGTAAAGAGAATGAGTAGCTTGAAAACATAATATCTAGTTGATCGAGAAATATATTCACTACAAATGAGGCAAACTAACATTGCACGATGTATGAATGTTAGGTTTCATATGATAGTTTTTCATCCAGCATAAACACATTGTCATCAAAGCTATCGTATGTTGGCTTTCATATAGTAGTTTTCCTTCTAGCACAACCACATTGTCACCAAAGCTAATGCTTGTTAACTTTCATATGGTATTTTTACTTCTAGCACAACCACATTGTGATCAAAGCTAACATGTGTTATCTTTCATATGGTAGTTTTTCTAGTAGCATGAATGAGATCTAACACATGTTGGCTTCTATTCTAAAAATAACATGAAATCTAACGCATGTTGTCTTTCTTTATAACAACAACATTGCACAGTGTTTGAAAGCTAACTAGGTTTCATTCTAACAATAACATGCAATATAACTCATGTTAGCTTTCATTCTAATAACATGAAATATAATGCATGTTAGCTTTTCTTCTAACAACAACATTGCACGATGTATGAAAGCTAACACGTGTTAGCTTTCTTTCTAACAACAATATGAAATATAGCATATGTTAGCTTTCTTTCGAATACAATATTGGACGGTCAATGAAAGCTAACACATGTTAGTTTTCCTTCTACTAACAACATTGCACGGTGCATGAAAACCAATGCATGTTAGATTTGAAACGGTAGTTTAAGCTAAAGCGTGTTAGCTTTCATATGGTAGTTTTCCTTTTAGCACCATGAAGGAGATCTAACTCATGGTAGTTTTTCCTTCTTGCAACAATATGAAATTTAACGCATGTTAGTTTTCCTTCTAATACAATATTGCATGGCAATGAAAGCTAACATGTGTTAGCGTTACTTCTAACAACATTGCATGGTGTATGAATGTTAGGTTTCATATGATAGTTTTCCTTCCATCATAACCGCATTGTCATCAAAGCTAGCACAACCACACTGTCACAAAAGATAATGCTTGTTAACTTTCATATGGTAGTTCTATTTCTAGCACAACCACATTGTCATCAAAGCTAATCCAGTTAACTTTCATATGGTAGTTTTTCAATAGTGTGAAGGAAATCTAACACATGTTGGCTTTCCTTCTCAGCAATAACATGAAATCTAATGCATGTTTGTTTTTCTTTAACAACAACATTGCACGGTGTATGAAAGATAACTAGCTTTTGTTCTAACAACAACATGAAATCTAACTCATGTTAGTTTTCCTTCTAACAACACAAAATCTAACGCATGTTAGCTTTGCTTCTAACAACAACACTGCACGGTGTATGAAAGCTAACACGTGTTAGTTTTCTTCTACTAACAACATTGCATGGTGCATGAAAGCTAACGAGTACTAGATTTGAAATGATAGTTTAAGCTAAAGCGTGTTAGCTTCCATATGGTAGTTTTCATTTTAGCACCATGAAGGAGATCTAACGCATCTTAGCTTTTGTTCTAAAAACAACATGGAATCTAACTCATGTTAGCATTCCTTCTAACAACAACATGAAATATAATGCATGTTAGCTTTCTTTCTAATAACAATATTCCACGGTCAATGAAAGTTAACGTGTGTTATTTTTTCTTCTAACAACAGCATTGCATAGTGAATGAAAGTTAATGGGTGTTAGCTTTCATATGAGAGTTTTCCTTCTAGCACAACCACATTGTCATCAAAGCTAATGTGTCTTAGATTTCTCATGGTAGTTTTCCTTCTAGCACAACCACATTGTAACCAAAGCTAGCGTGTGTTAGCTTTCATATGGTAGTTTTTCTTCTAACACCATGAAGGAGATCTACATATGGTAGCACAACCACATTGTTATCAAAACTAATGTGTGTTAGCTTTCATATGGTAGTTTTTCTTTTAGCACCATGAAGGAGATCTAACACATGTTAGCTTTCCTTATAATAACAACATTGCAAGGAGTATGAAAGATAACAAGATTTCGTTCCAACAACAACATGAAAACAAACTCATGTTAACTTTCATTTTAATAACAACACAAAATCTAACGCATGTTAGCTTTTCTTATAACAACAACATTGCACGGTGTATGAAAGCTAACACTTGTTAGCTATCCTTCTAACAATAATATGAAGTCTAACATATGTTAATATTTTCTTTGAATGAAAATAATGCACGGTCAATGAAGGCTAATTCGTTTTAGATTTCCTTCTAACAATAATATCACACAATGAATGAAAGCTAGCAGGTGTTAGCTTTCAAAGGGTAGTTTTATTTCTAGCACAATCACGTTGTCATCAAAGCTAACATGTGATAGATTTAATATGGTAGTTTTTCATTCTAACAACATGAAATCTAACTGATGTTACCTTTCCTTCTAACAACAACATGAACACTAATGCATGTTAGCTTTCATTCTAACAACATGAAATATAACTCATGTTACCTTTCCTTCTAACAACAACATGAGTGACTAATGCATGTTAACTTTCCTTCTAATAACAATATTGCAAGGTCAATGAAAGCTAACTCATGTTAGCTTTTCTTCTAATGACATCATGAAATCTAGTGCATGTTAGTTTTCCTTCTAATAACAATATTCCAGGGGAAATGAACTATAATGTGTGTTAGCTTTCTTTCTACCAACAACATTGCACAATGAATGAAATCTAATGGGTCTTCACTTTCATATGATAGTTTTCTTTCTAGCACAACCACATTTCCATCAAAGCTAACGTGTCTTAGCTTTCATATGGCAGTTTTCCTTCTAGCACAACCACATTGTAACAAAAGCTAACATGTGTTAGCTTTCATATGGTAGTTTTTCTTCTAGCACAACCACATTGTTATCAAAGCTAATGGGTGTTAGGTTTCATATGATAGTTTTCCTTCCAACACAACGACATTGTCATCAAAGCTATTGCGTGTTAGCTTTCATATGGTAGTTTTTCTTCTAGCACAACCACATTGTCACCAAAGCTAACATGTGTTAGCTTTCATATGGTGGTTTCCTTCTAGCACAACCACATTCTTATCAATAGCTAACACGTGTTAGCTTTCACATGGTAGTTTTCCTTCTAGCACCTTGAAGAAAATCTAACGCATGTAAGTTTTCATTCTAGCAATAACATGAAATCTAACTGATGTTAGCTTTCCTTCTAACAACAACACGAAATATAACACATGTAAGTTTTCCTTCTAACAACAACATTGCACAGTGTATGAAAGCTAACTAGCTTTCGTTCTAACAACAACATGAAATCTAGCTCATGTTAGCTTTCATTCTAACAACATGAAATCTAACGCATGTTAGCTTTGCTTCTAACAACAACATTGTAAGGTGTATGAAAGCTAAAGTGTGTTAGATTTCCTTCTAACAACAATATGAAATCTAACATATGTTAGCTTTCCTTCAAATGACAATATTGTAGGACCAATGAAAGCTAACGCGTGTTAGATTTACTTCTAACAGCAATATTGAACGGTGAATAAAATATAACGGGTCTTAGCTTTCAAAAGGTAGTTTTCTTTCTAGCACAATCACATTGTCATCAAAGCTAACATGTGATAGATTTAATATGGTATTTTTTCTTCTAGTACCATGAAGGAGATCTAACACAGTTAGCTTTCGTTCTAACAACATGAAATCTAACTCATGTTTCATTTCATTCTAACAACAACATGAACTTTAATGCATGTTAGCTTTCCTTCTAATAACAATATTGCAAGGTCAATGAAAGCTAACGTGTGTTAGCTTTCATATGGCAGTTTTCCTTCTAGCATAACCACATTGTCATCAAAGGTAACATGTACTAGCTTCCATAAAGTAGTTTTCCTTCTAGCATAACCACATTGTCACCAAAGATAATGCTTGTTAACTTTCATATGGTATTTTTTCTTCTAGCACAACCAGATTATCATCAAAGCTAAAGCATGGTAGCTTTCATATAGTAGTTTTTCTTATAGCATCATGAATAAGATCTAATGCATGTTATATTTTGTTCTAACAACAACATGAAAACTAACTCATGTTAGCTTTCCTTCTAAAAACAACATGAAATGTAGCGCATGTTAGCTTTGCTTCTAACAACGACATTGTATGGTGAATGAAAGCTAACATGTGCTAGCTTTCCTTCTAACAAGAATATGAAATGTAAGATGTGTTAGCTTTCTTTCTAATAACAATAAGATATGGTTGATGAAAGCTAACACAAACATGTGTTAGCTTTCCTTCTAACAACAATATTGCACGGTGAATGAAAGCTAATGGTTGTTAACTTTCATATGAATACTGACGTAGTTTTCCTTCTAGCACAACCACAATGTCACCAAAGGTAGTGTGTGTTAGCATTCATATGAATGCTAATGTAGTTTTCCTTCTAGCACCATGAAGGAGTTCTAACGTGTGTTAGCTTTCCTTCTAACAACAACATTGCATAATCAATGAAAGCTAACACATGTTAGCTTTCATAATATGGTAGTTTTCTTATAGCACCATTAATGAAAGCTAACCAACCTAAGATACAATAGAAGCTTATGAATATGTACTTATCATTAATATAAGTATCAATGATTGTGACTAGCAGAATATCTGCTAGAGATATGTTGTTTGATATGTTGCTAGAGAACCAATAAGCTATTGATCTGACGAGTGTAACTATGGGTAAGACAACGAAAAGATTATTACTCTTGGTTTGGGATAGAAAAGGGATCTTTGGTCTCTACATGTGGAAAAAAATTAGATTGCAACTAAACATTAGGCGGATAAGGTATTTTATTATCAAATTGTACATAAGTTTATTGAAAATTGGATTCTAGACTTGGTGTATGCAATCCACGAGGACTTCACTTAGTGAACATCTCACATAGCACATGTGATTATGGGATATTAAAAAATACCCTTAATTTCTAGAGATATTGACCCAAACCTTTTTTGTTGAAACCCCCTCCCAATACTTAAAACCTCCTCCCCGCCCCTTTTTATACCTCAATCCTTATAAACCACCCTACCCACCCCCACCTTAAACCCCTCATCCCCCCAATACTTGCAATATATTGGTTCAATTTTTAATAATTTTAAAACCCACAATATGAACTAACGTGATTGGATATTGGTAAACAAGTGAAGGCCCCATGATGCAATCCTGCTTGCAAGTTCTCTTCATTGCTGTTTGGCTAGGGTATAAATTATGATTAGTCCCATTAACTAGCAATCCACACAAATTAATTAAACTATAAACCATACAAGGGAAATGACCTGGCTTATAGCACCAAAATGTTTATGTGGTAAAATATCCCTCGTCAACTTCACAAGTTCACCCTATCAAAGGGACCAATTATATATTCCTTTATAGAAAATGAAGAACCCTAATATGGGTTTATGGTTTCAACTAAAATGTATCTAAGAATATAATACATTATGAAACTATTCTAGCAATTAATCTAACATTAATATATTCTAATCTATCATAGCTATAGGAATTTGAAGAACTGATTGACATAGAACAAAAAGAGAATTACAAAGAGCAGAGAGAATAGTCCAATGACTACCATATTCACAAACCCCAAGGTATTTATGAGAAATAAAGGATATCCTACAAGTCACTGAGGGATACTTGATTAACATCAAGTTGTTACTGTTAGCAATGCTTAATATAATGAAGCAAAGGCATTACAAGCATGAGAATATCGTCTACATTAGAGGAAATTCCAACTCAAAATGGGCCTTTTAACTTTAACTCAAATTCCATGTCATCATGTGTTAGCCAATGAAATTGATTTAAATTTGAAATACCGTATAGGTCTTAAACTCTTTTTTAATATAAATGTGGGGATAGGTATCATAAAAAAAACTACTTTTTTGTTTGTATTTTCAACATATCTCCTCGTGTTTTTACTCAAATTTCGATCGGGAGAGCTCGTTGGATGCGGAATTAAATTCCGCATCCAACAAGTACCCATTCAGCATACTTTTGACGGACCCCGCTACCCCAAAAACAAGAAATACCTGAAAAAATGTGATGATGACATCATCATCACATTTTTTCAGGTATTTCTTATTTTTGGGGTAGCGGGGTCCGTCAAAAGTATGTCGAGTGGCTCCTCGTTGGATGCGTGATTTAATTCTACATCCAACGAGCTCTCCCGATCGAAATTTGAGTAAAAAAACGGGGAGATATGTCGAAAATACAAACAAAAAAGTAGTTTTTTTCTTTTCTTTCTCCAAAATTAATAAATATTATTTTATTATTTTAACTATTATTTTATTAATTTTTTTTAGGAGGCCCATTTTGAGTTGAAATTTCCTCTAATGTATATTGTGACATCCTTCCCTACAAAATTCATGAATAAAAACATGAATGGAGATAATAGTCCACAACCATCCACAACTTGTAAGAATATAAGAACACAAGCAAATAGTTTACCTATTTAACATGCGAAGATAACATACAATGTAAAAAAGGTAACATATTTAAATAATGCAAAGATTCACCCTTTACAAGTTTAACCAATAACTCTTGGCATTGTACCTACTTGAATCTTGGCCTCACCATCCCACTTTAACCATTTTTTCCTCACCCTTCCACACCTTCCCTACAATCAAGTGAGCCCTCCTTCCTCACCCTAAAGTTGGTTGATGAGCATATAATTTAAAGAAAATATTTAAAATTACAAGTTGATGAACCTTAGTCATTTTCATGCTCTACAAATCAAATGAAAAAATATGAAATCATGGAAGGAAATAGATCTTTAAATCTTAAAACTAAAAGTTCATGGCAGAATCAGTCCCAAATTGAAGTCCATCCAAGTATGTGTAAAAAAAAATCTACACAAATCAATCTCTTTGATGCACTTATTAATTTATGTTGTAAATCCAGATTTCATGCCAAAGGTATACTGAGAATGAGTGAAAAAGGAACCACAAAAATAATATATACATTTACTCAATAATACAAAGTGGCGCTTTGCACAATGAGACACCTTCCATGGATGCTCCCCCATTAAGGTATTTTGCGAACTCTTATGTGAAGCTTGAAGCCCATAGCATTCTAAAGATACAAATAAAATTTGGTCACTACTCAAGAATATAAAAACGATCAATTTATTTGTTGCACTTGTTAATTTTAATTGTGAATTCAAATCTCATGCCAAAGCTAAGAAAGTATTATACATCAAGCATAGGAAAAAGGTATACCTTTTGGTCAAGGATACTAAGAATGTGTGAAAAATGAACCACAAAAATAATATGTACATTTACTTTCATTAATACAAAGTGGTTCTTTACACAATGAGACACCTACCATGGATGCTCCTCCATTGAGACATTTTGCATTAAGAACATAAACACATTTATACAGGATATCTGATAAAAGATGGAACATAATCACAACATGATTCACAAAATACCATACAAAGCAAACAAACAAAAAACACTACACCTATAGATTTCATCAACTCTCTCCAAAAAGAATGATCCAACTCTATGGGATGCCTCTCAACAGAGATAAAATAGTGGATTAAAAATATGCATATAGAAAGAGAAAATTGCTCCTCCATATGTTCCCAAGTAACAATGGTATATAGATTAGCACGGAGAAAATAATCTAGCATTGGTAAAGATGCATAGTTGACAAGATCAATGGAGAAGGATTAACTGCCTCCTGCTAGAACATTATAACTCCAAGGTGAAGCCAGAAGAACCGATAGAATTCTTTAGACATTGTTTCTAACACAAGCATACAAAATGAAGCCAAAGTCAAAAAATGAAGGGAGAAGTATAAAGAATAGGAGAATCATCGCTGCATCTAATCTTGAATATATTGCTAAAACGGTGACTTCCAACTATGTCACTCACTGAATCTTTTAAATGTATAGTAGTTGATTAAACCATCCCCTTGATCTTTGCATTGATGATCTAGTGTAAACATGATAAATGAACAGCCTAATAAGCAATGTTGCACGACTCAAACTCGACAAAGACTCGGCTGGAACTTGAATCGTCGACTCGAGAAAGACTCGGCAAATAGGAAAAAAATTTAAATATGGACACACAAAAGAGGCTTTATTTATTCCAATGCTTCAACTATATATTTGATTGACTTCAAGTCCGCTTTCATTTCCATGGAGGCCTTCTCATTCCTGTCTTTTAATTATATATTTCATTTTTTAATAATATTGAACTAAATTAATTAGGATACAATCTTTATGCTATAACAAGTTTTTTCATATAGAGGTGGATGCATAATGTTCCTTTCTCATATGAGACGTTATGAATTAATCATATGAGACGTTATAAATTAAATGAGATGCATAAAGTTAATAGATTAAAAAAATTCAAATTTTTTAAGAAGTAGAACATAATATGAGTTTTTGTTGTACATGCCAACTCTTTTATAAATATTGCATAATGTCTGTTTCTTTTAAAATTAAAAAAGATGGTATTTAATGAGATAACTCTTTAAATTACTGATTTAAATTTAGTGTCGATCTGTTATGAATTACTTGGGTTTGAATTAACAAGTTGATATTTTTTTCATCCAATGATAATGAATGATTGAGTTGGCCGAATCTTTTATACGTGGCAAATCTACCTGGTGATACAAGGGACTTTGAAAACCTATTTCAAATATGGGCACATTATTCAGATTGATTTCAAGGTTCATAGGTTGTCCGGATTTTGTTTTATTGATTTCGAAGGAGGATGTTATTCGTGGTAGTGATGTTTATAATTTTTATGTGAATCCCTTGCGAGTTGAGCTCTCCTATTGTGGCTAAGGAGATCCTTCGTATTGTGGTGGATGATAGTATTCATCGCGTGGCCATTATAGCAGTTACAAGTTCTGGTAGGGGACGCGAGAAATAAATATCGAGAAGATATTGATATAGTGTCAGCGTTACAGGGCTACCGTCATTGGATTCGTTGCAGGATCTAAAAGATCATATCGACAAGCTATAGCCATTTATTATTCTGAAGTCTTCTGCAGGGTTTTTTTTTTCGTCTGCTTTGCCAAGTCCGAGCGAGTCAGCATGAGTCTTGGCTGAGCATGTCGAGTTTTCGGCGATTATGGTGAGTGGGAAGAGTTAGTCGAGTTTAGGGGCGAGTCTTCTGTGAGTAACCGTCTTGGGGGTTGACTCGTCCTTACCCACGAGTACTCGTGAGTCTTGGAGGAGCGGTGCTTCATTGCTAATAAGACGAAATCTAAAGAAATAAATAAGTTTGCAACATTTAGATAAAGCCAAGAGTAATTTGAACTCTGTAGGTAAATGGTTTTTTAAATCATCAACATACAACTGCAGGGATATAACAAAATAAATGCTCCACCCATAGAAGATGGAGCTTAGTTTATTCAAAATATAAAAAATACAAATACAATGATCTAGAAAAGAGGCAATCCCTACCAAAGCCTGGCTTGCCCAGTTGCAAAATCCAATAAGTCTACATGTATTCAAATATCGGTGTTTTATCTACAAGATTATATTGCTTGAAATGCCTATGTTGGAGGCAACCGTTAGAAATCATAGATCTATAAAGAAAACTTCAGCAAACCCTAATCCATCAAAATAGAACACTTCAGATTTATAACAACGCTACTAAAGAGTAGAACATATCAATAGGAGCACTCAAAGAGAGCCCATGAATGAGAAGAATATAGTACCCATAGTCTAAAGAATCTTATATGTATGCTAAAGATGTTAGAAATCATGAGGTAGAGGATCTACAATGACTTCTCAAACAAACCTTAATCCAATAAACAAGAAAATACGTTCCTATGATTACCTTCCCAGAGGAAGCCTGGCAAAACTACTACATAGTGAGTTTCGATATCTTCTCCTTTGGTTTGGTTCTGTTCATGAATAATAGAATTGTAAAAAACCAAGATTGTGATTCTTTCTATATTTCGGGCTAAGGAAATTACTTTAATCATGAATTGTGCTTTATGCAGAGTTGCCCAATGCATAGTGTCTCATGCTTGAAGGATTGAATTTTAGAGTCAATAATTGCTCAAAAAGGGTGTTCTAATTACCCATCCCTTTGAGGCATTTTACTCCCATCTACGCAGCATGTACTCAATCACAATTGCTTCAATCAAGCCACTTAAGCTCTAGATTGACCTTTTGCAAGGACTTCTTTTAGATTTTACTTTCTTATGTACAGTTCATTATGAGATTAAGAGATGGTAGTAGTGGAGAAGTTTGTTGATCACTCGGATTTCTCCATAGTGCTTCATTGCGGTGAAGGGCTTCAATCATATTCCAGTTTCGTGGGCATTTATCAGAGTTCTCAGTAGTTGTATGAAGGGAGACCCCCTTGTTGGGGGAAGATATTGTCCATAACTCTCTCTTGTTCAAATCTCTGCTACATAAGTAGGATGTAGCACTCGGTCCATGGGGGCTTCACTTGTTAACCAATATCCTATCACGTTAGTTCATATTGTGGATTTTAAAATTAAAAAAAATCAAACAAATATATTGCAAGTATTGGGGGGATGAGGGGTTTAAGGTGTGGGGTGGGTAGGGTGGTTTATAAAGATTGAGGTATAAAAAGGGGTGGGGAGGAGGTTTTAAGTATTGGGAGGGGGTTTCAACAAAATGATTTTGGGCCAATATCTCTTGAAATTAATGGTATTGTTTAATATCCCACGATCGCACGTGCTATGTAAGAGGTTCACTAAGTGAAGTCCCCGTGACTCGGTCTAACAACCATTTCACTCTAAATTCAAGAGGGTGTTGTTGGTACCAAAATATGCCCATCAACATCCTAGATTCCAACAATGCACATGGAAAGATGGACCTCATTTTCGCTGCCTAAATGCCCACTAGCATTTTTGTCGAAGACTTGAGTTTTGGTGTCATCTTGTCTAGTTTTTTTTTCTCCTCAAACTTTGAGTCGGTGAGCTTGTCCATTTAACCTTGCCCTTACATTCTTACATGAAGCCAAACACGTTATCCTATGTGCATTGTTGGTACCAGAATATGCCCATCAACATCCTAGATTCCAACAATGCACATGTAAAGATGGACCTCATTTTTCGCTGCCTAAATACCCACTAGCATTTTTTGTCGAAGCCTTGAGTTTTGGTGTCATCTTGTCCAGTTTTTTTTTCTCCTCAAACTTTGAGTCGATGAGCTTGTCATTTAATCTTGCTCTCACATTCTTACATGAAGCCAAACACTTTATTCTATGTGCATTTTGTTTTTAGTTTTTTAATATTTATTATTATTTTAATAAAAAACCATTTTTATTAAAATAATAATTTTTTTTTAAATAATAATTTTTATTAAAAATAAAAATATTATTATATACATATGCATGTATCTTTTATGTCGGGTAGATTCCAAAGCATAAGTTTTTTTTATGAAAAGTTTTGGGTCTTTAGTTTATTTTCAAACTAAGACAAAATCTCCAAAGTGAATTTTTAGCCCAACTCTTACGCTATATGTGCATGTGAAACTGAATTATTTTAAATAAATATATTATTATATACATATGCATATATCTTTTATGTCAGGTAGATTTTTAGCCCAACTCTTACGCTATATGTGCATGTGAAACTGAATTATTTTAAATAAACATATTATTATATACATATGCATATATCTTTTGTGTCAGGTAGATTCCAAAGCATAAGTTTTTTTTAATGAAAAGTTGAATTTTTTAATGAAAAGTTGAATTTTTTGCATGTGAAACTAAATTATTTTGTCGTTTGGCATCGGGCCAAAAAGACAATGTCTCACTTGTGGTGTCTTCCAGCCATTCAAACAAGTCCCACCAATGGATAGCAGCGGTTGTATGTTATGACAAAAAGGCTTGGACATCCCACTATATAAGGGAGTTAATAAAAGTTATTTCTCATGCATGTGGGATATATCCCATGCATAGAAATAGAAAATAAAAATAAAAATGCTCAGTGATGTTTTTTAACGCCTAGACTGATAAGCTATGTTTTGATTGATGTGTTAGATGGTATTCTACTTGGATAACCATTACAACTCGAGCAAAACGCAGATGCAAACAATAAATTGGACTGGGAGATAAGAATGAAAACTAAATGGAGTGGAAAATATTAAAAGCTTGGATCATGCATGTGGGATATATCCCATGCATAGAAATAGAAAATAAAAATAAAAATGCTCAGTGATGTTTTTTAACGCCTAGACTGATAAGCTATGTTTTGATTGATGTGTTAGATGGTATTCTACTTGGATAACCATTACAACTCGAGCAAAACGCAGATGCAAACAATAAATTGGACTGAGAGATAAGAATGAAAACTAAATGGAGTGGAAAATATTAAAAGCTTGGACATAATTATTGTGAGATGGAGCTGGGAGGAGGTTGAATATTCAAAATATTCCAATGGTTTAAACTAGATTATTCGATGGTTTAAAATATTACACAAGGGAACATACCCAGAGAATTGGTTCTGCTGCAGTCAAATATATTGAAGAACAGGTGACCTTGCTTGAAACTACAAGATTCCATAGATGGATGACATATGAAAAAATATTTAATCCAGTCAGCTCCAAATCTCAAATTTCCAGGACAGTTAATTAAATATCCCAAATTTTAAGATCACATTTAACAACATCTTTGTATTCGAAGACACATTTGGAATATTACTCTGCAATTTCAGATTTTCAGGGTGATGGAGATGAGATGGTAGTAAAAGGAAACGGGCGCCAGAGTATTTTCTTTAATGAGCATCAAAACTGTGGATTTTCAGGGCACTTGGCAGCTTCAGAGGGAACATACAGGTGACAGAGGCACTAAGTTAGTAGTGACTAAAGAGTCAGTTTCAGCATTTCAAAGCCTGAAGGCAGCTACAGGATTTTGAGAACCCATGATAAGTGGCAAAGTATACGACACAGAGGATTGACTTCAGCATGAAAGAGGGATATCCCAGATTTAAAGGAGTACCAAAATTAGTATCAATCTCATATCTAAACACAGGTGGTCAAATGATGGATATTCATAAATTTCTTCCTGATTTTAATGAACAGTTAGATGATCGATTTCACCAGATGGGGTATTTACCACTGATTTCCAGGCAGGACACATTTCTTGGTGGGTAGCTGAGATCATGTTTTGGGGACCAAGCTCACCTCAGATCTGCTGCACAGTGATCATACCTACTCAGGAAAATTCATTTGGGGTTCAAACAGTGCATATCTGCTCAAGTCATGACCAAGGAGGGAGGAGACCAGTGCTCCAGAAGGGGTTGCCCAGTGTTAGCATACTACGGGCCCATGCTCTTTCAACTAAGTGCATGTTTTGATACCCATTGTCTGCGATCTATAGAAACATAACAGGTCTGAGTTTTTCATTGAGAAATCCGAGTCCTTGTGTGCACATAGTGATTGTAGCATCCTGCCCAAAAGTCTGGTTATTTTCCTTTATAAACTGATGTATGAATGATAAATAAAGAGAACCCAGTTTGGTTATGTTTTTGTGTTTTCCTTCCATGTTAAGAACATTCTCTATGAGGCTGAACTGTTATCCTTAATAATACCCAAGTAAGCAAACAAACAAATCAAATCTGGTTCAAGAGGACCTACAGGTAAATATAGCAGTGAAGACAAAGCGTTTGACGAAATATCAGTACCAAAATGCATAGCAGTCGACACCGAATCAGCAACCCCACACTACAGTGCCAATAGACAGTGTTGCTTAAGTGTTTGACGAAAGTTCTGAGTTAGCCAATTTACACAGTCAACAAGATTTGAGTCCAAATTAGACAAGGGGCATTACATTAATGTCACGGGTTCAGCCAGTGATGGAGGAGATTCGCATTATCCATATGTTAAAAAGGATGATAGGGATTGAGGAATAGTATCCAGATGCTAAAAAAGTAGACATGGGTTGCGGAATAGTTTGTAGACACCATTGTTGTTGTCGTTGTTGATGCTTCTGCTGTGATGTTTCATTCAGATGCTGAATCAGGCACAGCGTATATGAAACAATATTTTGTTCAGACATATGCACATCACATGATTATAGCATTCAAAAGAGACAGTATTTCTTTTGGCAATCTGAAAAACGTATTTCATGCATCTTCTAAGACCAAAAAATTCCAAACTATCATGAGCCAAGAGAAAATATCACGAAGAGCACAATAATTTGCTTATAGAGCCTGAAATTTGCTCGTTTTTGCTATTTCTGAAGAAAAGCCTCCGGGCCCTCACGGATCATAATAATTATCACCATGAAAACATCAAAATCAGTTATCAACAGCTTCTTAGCTTAATTCATAGCATACAGGTAAAGAATACCCCCAAGTATTATAAAATGAGTGCACAACACAACATAGAGGCTGAGTGTTTTCCAACCATACCTTGCTGAGAGATTGTTCCAACAAATTTGCAGATTCACTGTACCCCAAAACCTCGACCTCCACCAGCGATTCCGTCTACCTGAAGCTGCTCTCCACACCCAGGATCATATCGTTGCATGAGCCAGAGGGAAAAGGAAACGTGCTGTGCCAAAAAAAATGTATCTTGGTGATGAAAAGCAGCTCGGATTAGTAGTTAACCCGTAGATGTGGCAGCTCAAAGGAAGCCCATATATTTTTGCCTGCAAATTTCAGTTAATTTGGTTTTTGGAGAAGGGTTTTCTTAAAAAAAAATTATTAACAGTGATCAAAATTGAATCCTTCATATCCCTTCCCAAAAGTATATTTTATAAAATATACAGCAAATAAAATTTAATCTTTCAAATTTATTCTTCATTGAAGAAGGGAAAAAAATATTTATAAATTTCAAAAAAAACAAAATTTGAAATAGTTTTTCAATATTATTTTAATTTCTTTAAATATATATAAAACATAAATTAATATTATTAAATTAATTAATTCATATTAATTACTATTGATTTTGACATTTTTCTAAAATAGACATTTTCCTTAAATTATAGCATTTTCTAAGGTTTTCCTATTTTTTTCGAGCTAAATCTCGGCCTTGATTTTTTTTTGTATTCAAGAAAAGAAAAGATTCCATATTTGATAATAGAAATAATAATTTCTTTTCTTTGTTTTTTTATTTCTTGTGTGATTGTTATTGTAACTTGATTTATGTGTGATTTTTCCAGAATTGTAATTTTTTTTGGGTGAATGTGTTACATACCCGTAGAGCCAAACATTGTTGTTTTCTGACTAAAAAGAAAGAATGATTGTAACTTGATTCATGGGTGATTTTTCCACAACTGTAAATTTTTTTGGGTGAATGTGTTACGTACTAGTACAGCCAAACGTTGTAATTTTTTTGGGGGTGAATGTGTTACCTACCTGCATAGACAAAAGTTGTTGTTTTCTGGCTAAAAAGAGAGAATAACAATTGGTTAATTTGTTACCGTGCACTTATCATATTTATTTTGTGGGTGGAAAAATATATATATTGGAATTTCAAATTTGAATATAATTTGGAATTTGGAAAATTTTATTTTGTGGAATTGGAAAAATATATATATTTGGAATGAGGTAGATTGGAATGCCATTTATGATGTATGAAAACTAATGAAAACCCGAAAAACTCTTCCACTGGGCAAATAGTTTCATCTCTCCCATGATGTAAATTTGATGATTTTGAAGAACAAAGGGAAGCAAGTTCTTGATTAATATTTTTAGAATTGTGTACATTTGTGTAAAATAGTAGTTTTGTGGATAAATTTGATTTTTTTTTTAAACTTTTTAATTTATAGTTTAATTGAAATTACAAAATTTTCATTAGCTATTTTTTAACATTATTAAAATTTGAAAGTATAAATATTTAATAGGCATTTTTTTTATGAAATGTATAATTAATTTTCTTTTTTCAATTAAAGTATAATTATTTTTTCAAATTTTCAAAGTTGAAGGGTTTGGTAGATATATACCCTTCAATATGAAATTAAAAGGAGCCCTTCAAATTTGATCACTTGTCACAACACTGACCAACACAGTGATATTGAAAAAATATGCGCACGCGAGCTTATATATTTTTCTTGGCAAATTTCAGTTAATTAAGTTTTCTTTTTGGTTTTTTCGGAATAAATATTATTAAAGCAAAAAGTTTATAAAATAGTTGTCACAACACAGTGATATCAAAAAAATAAGATGTATAAATTTGTTTGGTGCTTAGGATATATACATAAATTAAAATATCTATTTTAATAAATTTTAACATGTTTACCTATATATATTAAAATCACATATTTTTATAAATTAATTTCTTTATTTTTATTTAAATATAATTTAAAAAAACTAATTTATGAATATATATAGGTAAAATAAAAAAATTATATATAGAATTTTAGTAGAAAAAAAGAGATTTGTTTAATATATATATATAATTGAAAATTCATATATATTTGGAAAATCATTAATAATTATGATATGTTTTATTATTAGTTGTGTTTGTATTTTTTTAAACATTATTTTACTGTTATATAAAATTAAAAAATCTTACACAGTTTTGTTGGAAAGTTATAAAAGATGTATCAATAAGTTATATATATATATATATATATAATTTTATTTTTGTATATTTAGTCAATTTAATTGATTTAAGATATTTATTGTATTAACATATAATTTTTGACAAAATTTATAAACATATATAAAATTTTATATGTGTAAATAATTGATTGGATAGAAATTTATAAATTATTTTTTTATATTTATTTTGTAGATTTGCTCAATTTAATTAAACAATAATTTAAGATTATTATTATTAAGATGATTTAAAATTCCAATATTAACAATTTACATGATAAAAGTCTAAAAATTTATAATCTTTCCATAATTTCTTTTTAAAGAAGAAATAAGAAATTCACCCTATCATTCATTCAAAGGGATGATTATAAGATGTATGTACAAGTTTTATGACTACTTTGATTCTTTACAATTACAATTTTCTTATAAAAAATACTAATTCTAGAATTCTAGGCATTTAGTTTAATTTTATTTGTTTGACAAACTTTGATTCAACAATAATTTGGGATATATAATCTTAAGATGATTCAAAGTTGCAAGCTATATAACAAATGCTTAAATATGGATCATTGATATTGTAATGACCATGTAGTAAGTAATGCTTAACCTCTTTAGCATGTCTATGTGAGTGTACCTTAAAACCCATGTGTCTAAGAGCAGAGAACCAAAATCCCTTTCCATTTTAAGCTTACAACTATTTATACAATCTGAGGGATGCTTGGGTGACTACCCACTGCGTTTTAGATACAAAAAGACAGTTACAAAGAGACCAATAGGTGAATTTGTAACACCAATGAGGACTTAATCTTGCCACTTTTTTATGGAGGCCTACTTGTACCCTTGGACTACAAGGAACCTAAAATGATGCAGGTCACCTCAGTGCTAAATGCAATCACAGTGAGAGGATGGGGTAGTAGATCCTTTTTCATTAATAGTTCATGGTCCATTAAAAGTGAGAGGATGGAATCCAAGGTTGTTCATGTTCCATGTCAAACCATGGTTTCTTTCCCATGCCACTTTCCTTATTAATGCTTGCTTCTAGTAGTGTTCTCTTTCCTTATTTATTTTATTTTTCTATTGTTCTTAAACTACTTGGGAGCATCTCTTTCAAGAATACGGATCCCACTACAAGAATGGAATACTTGCTAGATATAACCATTTCAAGAACATAAGAAACTTCCATAACGGAACTCTTAGTTTTGGCCATGTGCATTCAATGTCTTCTACAACATATCATTGGTGAGATACCTCACCTAGTTCAAATATATTCTAGCAGTACAGGTGTCCGCCACATGCTCCACTTGTTTTGAACACTCCCCCTTTTCACAAATCCACAATACCCTAATATTTAGTTCTTGTGTTTTCATGCTAACCAATAGATTTTTAATAGATACAATATCATCACTACATGGATAACAATTTCCAACAAATCTTTTTAGAAGATATGCCATTGATGATGGATGTTTTGGTAAAGGTCGTAATAGATACTCACTATAACTAAGGGTATATATGAAGGTGGAGTTTATAATGGAGAATATTTTATGTAGTACACAAATAATTAATGACAAAAGAGTTTGAATTCAAAGCCTAAAATCATTGGTGTGAAAGAAGCTCCAACTAAGTCTCGGTTATGTGTTGTGAGATTTAGCATAATTTACTTGGGAATGGATTGCACTCACGCTCCAATAGGAGGAGGTATCCACATTCATCACTATAAGTTTTTTGAGACCTCGTCGTATTGGATTTACCCTACCTTCTTGATCAGTTGACTCTACACTTCAATCTAGATACATTATGTAAAAGCTAAAAACAAACCTAGAATTGATTATTTGCAAGGTTATCAGTGGGTTATAGACTACTTCTAGTTGTGGTCAAGTTTGTGGCACTATCAATGGGAAATAAGAAGCAACCAATGCTCATGGGGTGGTCATAGGTTGAAAGTGTAAATACATTTCCACCAAGACATTGACCTCAAGTGACTTCACTATATCCATTTTTTTTCATTTTTTAGTGTCTCTTCAATAACGAACTTCTTCCATATTGAACCTATCATTCTATATTTTTTTTCATGGTCATTGCAGCAAGGTGATGTATCCAATATGAATTATTCAATTGTCACCCCTATGCATACTTCTTCAAATGATGCATTCTTCTAGCATAAATTGATAAACATGATCTAAGTTGGGAGAGGAAGCTCTTCCCCTTCATTTACGTTGTGGAGTCCTTTCTTGAAATTGTTCAAGTTTACTTCATCCGACAGGCCTCAAAATGGGAATCAACACTATACTTCCTAGGATATGACATGGTGGTATGATCAATATTCTCAAGTATAATTATAGGCATGGGGATATTATTGAAGTTGATTCCAACACAAATCCTTGTTGTTGGACCAATAAGTGAATTTTTAACATCAATGAGGACTTAATCTTGCCACTTTTTTATGGAGGCCTACTTGTACCCTTGGACTACAAGGAACCTAAAATGATGCAGGTCACCTCAGTGCTAAATGAATCACAGTGAAAGGATGGGGTAGTAGATCCTTTTTCATTAATAGTTCATGCTCCATTAACAGTGAGAGGATGGACTCCAAATTTATTCATGCTCCATGTTAATCTGTGGTTTCTTTCCCATTCCACTTTCCTTATTCATGCTTGCTTCTAGTAGTGTTCTCTTTCCTTGTTTATTTTATTGTTCTATTGTTCTTAAACTACTTGGGAGCATCTCTTTCAAGAATATGGATCCCACTACAAGAATGGAATACTTGCTAGATCTACCCATTTCAAGAACATAAGAAACTTCCATAACGCAACTCTTAGTTTTGGTCATGTGCTTTCAATGTGTTCTACAACGTATCATTGGCGAGATACCTCACCTAGTTCAAATTTAATCTAGCAGTATAGGTGTCGGCCACATGCTCCACTTGTTTTGAACACTACCCCTTTTTCCAAATCCACAATACCCTAATATATAGTTCTTGTGTTTTCATGTTAACCAACATATTTTTAATAGATGCACTATCATCACTACATGGATAACAAATTCTTGCAAATCTTTTTAGAATATATGCCATTGATGATGGATGTTTTGGTAAAGGTCGTAATAGATACTCACTATAACTAAGGATATCTAGGAAGGTGGAGTTTATAATGGAGAATCTTTTATGTAGTACACAAATAATTAATGACAAAAGAGTTTGAATTCAAAGCCTAAAATCATCGGTGTAAAAGAAGCTCCAACTAAGTCTGGGTTATGTGTTGTGAGGTTTAGCATAATTTACTTGGGAATGGATTGCATTCATGCTCCAATAAAAGGAGGTCTCCACATCCATCACTATAAGTTTTTTGAGACTTCATATTGGATTTCCCCTACCTTCTTGATCAGTTGTATCTACACTTCAATCTTGATAGATTTTGTAGAAGCTAAAAACAAACCTAGAATTGATTATTTGCAAGGTTATCAATGGATTATAGACTACACCTAGTTGTGGTCAAGTTTGTGGCACTATCAATGGGAAATAAGCAGCAACCAATGCTCATGGGGTGGTCATAGATTGAAAGTGTAAATACATTTCCACCAAGACATTGAACTCAAATGACTTCGCTATATCCATCTCTTTTTCAGTTGTTAGTGTGTCTTCAACAATGAACTTCTTCCATATTGAACCCATCATTCTAGATTTTTTTCATGGTCATCGTAGTAGGGTGATGTATCCAATATGAATTATTCAATTTTCACCCCTATGTATACTTCTTCAAATGATGCATTCTACTAGCATAAAGTGATAAACATGATCTAAGCTGGGAGAGGAAGCTCTTTCCCTTCATTTACGGTGTGGAATCCTTTCCTGAAATTGTTCAAGTTTACTTTATCCACGGACCTCAGAATGGGAATCAACACTATACTTCCTAGGATATGACATGGTGGTATGATAAATATTCTCTAGTGTAATGATAGGCATGGGGATATTATTGAAGTTGATTCCAACACAAATCCTTGTTGTTGGACCAATGGGTGAATTTGTAACATCAATGAGGACTTAATCTTGCCACTTTTTTATGGAGGCCTACTTGTACCCTTGGACTACAAGGAACCTAAAATGATGTAGGTCACCTTAGTGCTAAATGCAATCACAGTGAGAAGATAGGGTAGTAGATCCTTTTTCAATCATAGTTCATGCTCCATTAACAATGAGAGGATGGAATCCAAAGTTGTTCATGCTCCATGTTAATCCATGGTTTCTTTCCCATGCCACTTTCCTTATTCATGCTTGTTTCTAGTAGTGTTCTCTTTCCTTGTTTATTTTATTGTTCTATTGTTCTTAAACTACTTGGGAGTATCTCTTTCAAGAATACGGATACCACTACAAGAATGGAATACTTGCTAGATCTACCCATTTCAAGAACATAAGAAACTTACATAACACAACTCTTAGTTTTGTCCATGTGCATTCAATGTGTTCTACAACATATCATTGGAGAGAAACCTCACCTAGTTCAATTTTACTCTAGAAATATAGGTGTCGACCACATGCTCCACTTGTTTTGAACACTCCCCCTTTTCCCAAATCCACAATACCCTAATATATAGTTCTTGTGTTTTCATGCTAACCAATATATTTTTAATAGATGCAATATCATCACCACATGGATAACAAGTTCTAGCAAATATTTTTAGAAGACATGCCATTGATGATGGATGTTTTGGTAAAGGTCGTAATAGATACTCACTATAACTAAGGATATCTAGGAAGGTGGAGTTTATAATGGAGAATATTTTATGTAGTACACAAATAATTAATGACAAAAGAGTTTGAATTCAAAGCCTCAAATCATCAATGCAAAAGAATCTCCAACTAAGTCTGGGTTATGTGTTGTGAGATTTAGAATATTTTACTTGGGAATGGATTGCACTCATGCTCCAATAGGAGGAGGTCTCCACATCCATCACTATAAGTTTTTTGAGACTTCGTATTGGATTTCCCCTACCTTCTTGATTAGTTGTCTCTACACTTCAATCTTGATACATTATGTAGAAGCTAAAAACAAACCTATAATTGATTATTTGCAAGGTTATTAGTGTGTTATAGACTACACCTAGTTGTGGTCAAGTTTGTGGCACTATCAATGGGAAATAAGAAGCAACCAATGCTCATGGGGTGGTCATAGGTTGAAAGTGTAAATACATTTCCACCAAGACATTGAACTCAAGTGACTTCGCTATATGCATCTCTTTTTCATTTGTTAGTGTCTCTTTAACAATGAACTTCTTCCATATTGAACCTATCATTCTAGATTTTTTTCATGGTCATTGCAGCAGGGTGATCTATCCAATATGAATTATTCAATTGTCACCCCTAGGATGTGACATGGTGGTATGATCAATATTCTCTATTATAATGATAGGCATGGGGATATTATTGAAGTTGATTATAACACAAATCCTTGTTGTTGGACCGATAGGTGAATTTGTAACATCAATGAGGATTTAATCTTGCCACTTTTTTATGGAGGCCTACCTGCACCCTTGGCCTACAGCAGCTGGTTGTATCCTCCTCAGATAGGTGTTTTTTTTTTCTGGAGATGAGGTTCTGAAATCTAGTTTCCAAGGATTGCATTTTCACACAGGCGTGAAGTTTTTTTTTTACAATGAATTTTCACACATATGCATTTATAGGAAATCTTGCATTTCACACAAGCCTGAAACCGTTTTTTTTACAATGATTTTCACACGTAAATGCATTTATAACGATTGTCACTGTAAACCAGAGAAGTTTTTTACAAAATCTAGTGACTGTAAATGCATTTATACGAAATCTAGTATTTTACAACAATTGGAGCTTGGGTAGCTCGAGGAGCTTTTGAATAGTTCACAAAAGCTTGATTGCACTGATGAGATTGGAGGTTGTATCAAGTAGTGTGACTCGGATTTAGAATCCTGGAGCATATACAAAGATCCAAGACTCTGGTTGTATTTAATCTAACGTGCATTCAAGTTCTAGGAGGTTTTGTTTATGAATAAAGATTGAATTTCAATGTTTATTGAACTTACAGAGCTAATTTCACTTATATACACAAAGATTTACGAATTTATAAATTGAATATTGAAATGTGCTCAGGGTAGATATCAATTTAAGGTTCAAGCTTATTTGTGAATGGTTATAACCTTTACTGCGTGCCTTTCCTTAGGAATTTAAAACATATCATCTTTTGGGTACTGCCTATTACCTTCCTTGTACAATGTGACCGACAAGGAGCTTATATGAGTCAGGAATTAGAAACAACCACTGCCAGAACTTACAAAACTTATTAGACATGGCTTTATGGGTGGAGGGACAGACATATCAGTTTAACATCCCATAGAGCGGGAATGGTTTACCTTTCGCTTAGATCGTGGAAGAACTATATGATAGATTGATTATACACAGCCAAAACTTATGAATGAGTATCTTGGACATTTGCGCTATGACCAATTGTATTCTCTTTTTTTAGCCTACACACTTTATGTTATGTCAGACTATAGAAGGGGGTGTCCATAACAAGATCGAGCTTAAACACACTAAATAGAAGGAAGGAAGATCTCATCAGACAACCATAGACAACCTAGTTATACCTGGTAACAAGATAGACTGGTGCAGGCACAGGTCTATATTAATTATTATTTGCAAATGAAAAGTACTCTATATATATTACGATTCATGTTACGATAATCCAAGCAGACATAGTGAACTCCTGCTAAATCCATGTTATACTAATTACATTCATCGAATCTTGCGAAATCTATATTATACTGATTACATTCACCTAAGGATAACAACTGAACTCGTTGGGGCTTTGCTCGTTGTTTTCCTTGCCACTGGGGATTTGCTACACGAGCTAGGGATTTTGAGGATTCCCTGAAACCAGAGCAATAACCGCTTTCTAGTTAAATTATTATGTTAGCTCCTCATCTTTCAGTTGAAGCTCCTGTGCTTTCGAGTTCCTGTTGGTCCTATTGGTTGTGTTCCTGTCCCACCTGACCTCGTTCTCCTTTGGCTTCAAGCTTAATTTTGAATTCCTACCCTAGAGATGCGCTCTCTAATAAATAAGAAAGTATGGTTGGTTTTATGATTCTCACCCCAACCTGCTTACCTACCATGATTTACCTTACCCAAAGCGATGGTTTATAAAAATAATGCATCTATTTCTAGCATGCATCCATCTTTCTAGCATCAAGCTTCTTTTTCCAGTATACCCAGCCACACGCATGCATTTATTTCTAGAATCAAGCTTCTACGCTGATTTATTGGCTCTAGAACAAAGTAAGTAGATCAACGGTTGTGCAAGTCTAAGATATTTTACCCAACTTAATCACCATGTTTAGTGTTATACTTGTGTTTTTTATTTTGGATCCTTTTTTATGTAAAATACAAAAATTGCAGGCAGAATTATGGTTAACTGTGTAGAGCACGAACAGAGGAAAATATACAACGACTTGCCATTGTGGAGGCAAGGTAGGTGAAGTGCTTCAGCTGCCATGTAGGAAGGAAAAGAGTTTATAAGCCTCACACATGGAACTCCTCCCTGCTTATACCCCATCCAAGAGAGGATCGAGTGATTTCCCTCTCTGCCATTGTTGGATAAATAGCGTCTGTGGCTTGCGAAACCACTGCTAACCCCAAATGTCTTCTCTGCTTTCTGAGTTCGACTGGAAGAAGGTTCGACAGAAGGTCTGGAGGGGCAAGGCAAGTATGCAGTTGACATTATGAATATATTTCAAATGGAGCATTGACCTATTACACCCTATATAGTCAGGGTCTCTTCAACAAATACCAAGAGCTGAAAGCTTATTGCATCAATTGACTTTTTGGTTTTCCAAATTTGTCCAAAATGTGGATGAGCCGCAATAACCAACACTCACTGTTGGATGCATCATAAAAGGTTCAAGAGCTTGATAATTGTGAGAACTAGATGCATCATAAAAGGTTTAGGAGTAAGTAAAAGGTAGCAACTAACTAAGTGCTTCATTCAGTAAGTGTGATCAAAGCATGGCAATGTATGAAAATCCCGCCCAGCCCTCTCTATTAATTCCATTCCCTCCCATTCAATTCCCTCCCATCCAATGCCTTAAAGTCTAAGTAATAAAGTATCTATAGGTAGGTGATAAGAGTTAAGTAAATGGTAAGTAGTAAAGGTTCTAAATGTCGTACCCAACATTCTATTCCTCAATCAAGTGATACTACTATTCAACAATAGTCCTTGAAATACAAACCATTCATGAATAAATCATGATGGAATTTTTTTTTTTCGTAACAACTTGTGTAAATAAACTCTTTCAAATCCTTCCCATCATTTTTCGAAGAAGCATGTCTAGAAAGAGAATTTAGGTAAGGCATTGGTAGATCCCAAAGCTCATCCTCATTTTTATATATTCTGATTATACCTTTCTAGTAACCACATCCACCTTCCTTTATTTTACATGTACCTTTTGTCCTGTCAGTTCTCTGAGTACACATTCTTTAAGCTAAACCCCTGTTCTCATCATTTGTTGGCTTTAAAATAACTCCTCCTAGCTTCTAGTGGATACCATTTCTTGGTTGCGTGGATCCTCTGCTGAGTTTGTTCAGAAGTGTAATCATGAAATTTTTTAAACATTCGCGGGCCTTTTCTACTGAATGCATTCTTTGTTGTTGGTCATTTCCACCTACACTCTTGCTCTACATTATATGTCGATATTTTAATAACAAAGTTTCAGGAGTGGCTTTATCGCGTGGCATTGCGAAGGTGAATTATGCTCTACAAAGTAAATCTACGACGACTGAGCATTGTGGACGAAAATCGAGGATCATTGAGTGTTTGGAAGACAGATCAACGATGTATAAAAGTTTGGCAACGAGCTCAAAAACTCAACGAGGAAGATTAATTGGTGAATATATCGATGGTTGACAGAGTACAATGCATTTGGAAGTGCGTAGAGGATAACGAGGTCATGGTAGTGTGATAAAAACCAGAGTGGATTCACAGTTTTGTGATGTGGCTTGATTGGGAAAGATATTGCAGTGAAAACCGTTCATACGCCTGAATAAATTTTGGCCATTGCGATATGGCCATGGTTGTGAGGTCTTGATAGTATGCAATGAAATGAGCTTATAGTAAAGCACTTTTCCTGTGAGAGCGATAGGCCTGGTTCGTGAAGCTTTGTTCATGTGTAAAGAGCAAAGGAAGTAAAATCATGTCATTGTAATATCAAATCAATCACAATACCCAAATACCCTCTAGAATGAAAACACCCTAGAAAATGCTTGAATAAAAAAAAGCTCATATTTGGATTAGAAAAACTGTATAGAAAAGAGTAGAAGAGGACTATGCAAAGCATGTTTTTAGGTAGAAAATAAGCGTGGGGATTAAGAAATTTGAACAAGGTTAAAGAAAATACATTGTTAAAATCATAAGTATTACATTTTATGACCTAATTGCAAATTAAAGATAGAAGGTATAATAAAAAAAACTAGTATAAAACCAAGGAATAGAAACTTTAAAGACATTTCATTGTTGTCTATTTTTTTGACATTTATTTTGATCAAATAAAAAACAATTGAATTTTTCCATACTAGGATAATGAATTTAAAACTTGGGTGGGAAGAATAACACTCCATCCCATAAACACTTGGGATAGGTCTTTATGAGTCAAGTTCTCACTCTATCACTCTATAGGAAACTCTAACCATATTATGTGAGAACCCAATGTGAACTTGGGATAAGCTACTCACTGTCACTTTGGTAGCCTTGTATTTCTTTCTTCTCGTTAGCTCTCCTATAACTCAAAGGGGGAAACCTAATTAAAAATTAATTTCAACAATAGTAGGTGGAAAGGATGAGAAATGGACTTAAGGTAGATCCATTTTAGGAATATTTTATACCTTATAGATTTCAAATCCACTCATGAAAACACTTCATCCTATTAAAAGGATATATGGTAGTGATTTTATGAGGCTGGATACATTCTAGATATAAAGATAAATGGATTGAATATTGTAGAATTTTACTAGAAATTCCAATTGTTAAATTTATGTATGATTAAAGCATCAAGGAGGAAATGAAATTTGGAATAGAGAACCTAGATGACATTCTTTTTCCATATTTCACCCACTAAAACTATAGTCCTATTTCAACTAAATCCATGAGGGATTACAGGACATATTTGACTATGAATTTATGATTTATTCACTATTAAATATGAGATCATAAAAAATAAAAGTATTTGTTGAGGCCTGGAAAATCACAGGTAACAACAGTTAGTGATTCTCTCCAATAAACATTCCCAATTAGCACGTTACTGTTTGGTATGGGGAATCCATCCAATTTACGGTTCGGCTACCATAGGTCAAATAACAATTACAGTGTTTTACCAGTTACGGCTCGGTCCACCATGTATATTTTTAATTTTTTGATGTTTATAGAGGTATGATGTGCAAGTGCCTTACTAAAATGTAGATGATAGAGATAACGAGGAGGGTCACAATGTGATGCACGGGTTCTTACCTCTCGTCTTACCTCTCTCGCATCTAAATCACAAACAACAAGAAACTAAATAAGACTTAATAACCTATCCCTAGGGAGCAAAACTCTCATTAATGGTGAGTAATGTGTTGTAGTGCATGCATAAAGAAAAAACACAGATAGTTGTTAATATTTCAGAACACATGAACATCAATAGAAATATAAACAGCACGATAGCTTATTGTTAATTAAGACCTTCATTACTCAATGTGGAAATTTCACAGAATAAACTAGAGTACATTCATAACATGAAAAGAAATTCAATGAGTTAGAATGATCTCACAGTTAATGGAAACAAGGTGAAAATGAAATAGTTCATATCCAACTGGTCCATAGCAAACATTTGAAAAAAATCCACAGAACTTTCTCCAGCAGAAACATATGACTCTTTATTGTAAAATGAAATAGTTCGTCTTATAATACTCTCTCAAGATAGTCTGGAAAAAAGGTCCTATTAAATCTAAAACTCTCTTATATTTATACAAAAAACCAAAACTCTTGGGCTACCCCTCATTGTCTTTTGAGCTTCCCCAACTTTTCATTTTCCAAAATTTTGTCTCATAGTTTGTGCACATAATTAATTACAATATATTACATTTCAAATCAAAATTTCCAAACACTTTTATGAGGAAGGGCCAGCTTGGTCATTGATGAACTTCTTCCATGCATGAGCATCTACTGCTATGCCTTCAAACCCAGAAGGCTCAAGAAATTGAATATTAGTTTCATATTTAATAGCTTGGGTCTTTACCCCCTCTATCCTGGCAGGACTTAGGCACAGCTAGTCTTCTAATAGATGTATGCTCACTGTTGCATGTGCCACCATATTCTTCAATATCCATTCATCTAGGTCTTTGAACTGTTGGATTTCTTGCTCATCTTCCTGATATCTGTCGTGAAGATGTTTTAGAAACAATTCGTGCTCCGGTAGCACATCCAATCTTTCTTCTGTAGAAGTCTGGCATTGAGTGTATGTAGAAAGCACTCTCCTGCAATATTCAACACATGCTCCCTTTGTCTTCTTCACGGTTTTCTTGAACTCTTCTGCTACATTAATCGTGAATTCTAGTAAATCATACTCCTGTTTTAAAATCTGCTAATCCTTTACTGCTAACTCTGCGGGAGATTTCTCATTTGTTTTTTCCCAAACCATTCTTCCTATTAGAATCTCCAAAATATCCTGAGATCTATCCAAAAAGTATGAAGTAGTGTCTGTAATTTCCTCTAGTCTGGTGTCTATCTGCAAAATTTTACACCTTTCGTCTTCTATGTGTATATGTAGTTGGTGGATCCTTTTTCTTTGAATCAGAACGTGTTCTTTCAAAGGTTGAATGTCTATTTTCTACTCCACCTGCATTTGATACTGCTTCTGTTTTTCCTCTATGGTAGCCTTCTCCATTTCTAACTTAGTAACCTTGCTTTGCAACCTATTCTTCTTTGCACTTAAATTCTCATATGATATCTGAAGATCATCCCTTTCAGTGTTTAACATTTGATGTTCTAGCTGTAGCTTTTGTAATTCAACTAAGCTATCCTGAGCATTCTTTTCTGTTTTCTCTGCAAATATTTCTAAAGCATTCTTATCCCACTCTTATCCACTTTCAGAGTCTGGAATTATGTTCTTGAAGTTTTAACTTCACTCATCATATCTTCATAGTTCATTTTCAGCTTTTGACTCTCATCTCTTTCCTTCTTTAGAGTTTCTTTCAATTGAGCCACATTCTTCCGTGATTCCTCTAGATCGGTCATGAGTCTGTCCTCGGTGTCTTCCTTCACTAAGGTTAATGCCACCCCAGCTCTCGCTATCAACCGCAAATCTTTATGTGTACCATGTACCAATGTTTTATCTGTTATCATATTTCCCAACTGTCCTCCAGTCTCGACCTTCTTCTCAATTCTTTTAACAATTCTTTTCTTTTCTTTATCATAAAAAATGGTACTAAAATCAGGAACCTCCTCCCCTTCTGTAGGCATGAAAGGGATCAAATTTATCTCAGAAAATGAAGCTTGTCCTAATATGCTGCTAGAGGATGCAGTAGGTTCCAAGGGATCGGTATCCGTTTGTCCTTTCTCTTGATCCATTTAATCTTGTACTCCTTGTGTATCCACCTACTTTGTAGCCTGCTGATCCTTTTGGGATCCTGTTAGTCTCAAACCTTTACTTTCTTCTTGATTTTTCTTGATTTCAGCTTCTTCTTTTCTCTTTCTTTCTTCCTCTTCCTTCCTAACTGCTTCCTTCGAAGCTTGCTTCTTTTCTTCCTCTTCATTTTTCAACCAGCTTTCTGCATCCTATGCTAGCCTTCTAGCGTCTTCTTCTCTCTTCTTTTCCTCTTCCTCTTCCAATTTCTTATCATTTTATGAAGTTTTCCCTTTCCACCCATAGTAGTTATTTTCTTTTTAAATCTCTTCTTAAGGGCGGTCATGTTCTTTGCATTTTTGAATGTCTCCTTGTCCTTGTCCCAAAAATCAGTATATTCAGAATGAATTCCTGCTTCTTTGCAGTAATCCTCTACTTTATTGTGGGAGTCATTCCTATGAAAATGCATTTCACCAAAATGAAAATACTCTAGCTCCTTAACAAATTTTGTTGCCTGCTTTACTCTTGAAAACTTGTAATTGCCAAGCAGGAAAGGTACTACAGGATATGTTTCCTTTTTATGCTCAAACAGAAAATTGCCTACATCATCAATCTACAACTGCCTAATCGCCTCCTTGTGGAGTACATAATTTGTGGCATACTTTGGTAGTAGTGAAGGAGATCTAGAACCACCATACATCCTTACATACAACCCATCTTATGTCAAATAGTAATCTCCAAACCCTTGTATGACTTTGAATGCCTCTTCAGACATGCAATTACATTCAGTCAAGAAAATGAGGGTGTATAAGGGCATGATGAAGTACTCATAGATTTCCTTGTAATAAATATAGTACCTATGTGCATATAACAATTTTTAAGATGCATATACTGGGGTTCTTTCCTTCTCCCAGTTACACCTCAAAGCCAGAAAAGACTGAGTGCACAGTATGCAATCAATCAGGATAGAGCTCATATAAAAATCTGATCTCTTTTGTGATACCCCTCCTAAGGCTACTGATATACATGCAGAGAGGTTGTTTGACACATTATTTTCCCTGTTAAAGATGATTCCTTGGGTAGCTACAAAGAAAATAACTGGTATCCACCCTATCTTGAAGCTTTTCCCATGTGCTCTGCCAAAAATCCTATTGAGCATCAATGTGATGAACCTGGAGGGAGCACATAGAGTAAAGGTGTCATACTCTTCGGAAGGTCTAGTTTGGAATTTTTTTTCAGGTATCATCATTCTTTTTATGGTCTCAACTAGGTCCATAGCTATCTCCTTCAACCAACTTTTTGTCAAATAAACCTGGGGTGAGGGTAGATGATAAGCCATAGAGACATATGCAGGGCTATATGTAGCGTAGCCTTGCTTAGCAGTATTCTCCAGAATCATTGTGGTTACATCTGCCCTAGGCAGAATCCATCCTATCACTTCTGAACAAGGGAATAACTCGGGTCTTGTGGCTACTTTCATTAGAGTTGATTTCTCAATGTTGGCATAGATGGTCAGCTCCTCAAAACTGGCATCAGGTACATTCTGGTTAGCAATCATTCTATAGATCTCTCCCCACTTCTAGTCTAGTTCGATCCAGTAGAGGCTTTGGTATCTTTGTAGATATACTCTACTTTGGTGACAATCTCTATTTCAGGCTCTCCTTCAACTATATGAGCTTTCTTCTTTTGTCTCTTTGACATGTTTTCGTTATAACAATCACCCTGCCAGAGTGAAAGCATATTCTTAGAACAAATGAATTATTAGCAAATGTTTAACAATAAATAGGAAAATATGTCAATTTACCTCCTCAATATGCATGTTGAAAAATAAGTCAAACACAGTATTTAATGAATGTAAGAATCAAGGAGAAAGAAATGTCCTGCATGACGCTTCCTAAAATGCCTAAGCCTCACTATCTGCAAAACCTCACTTCATCGAAAAATCCTCCAATTTAACTCGGGATGCATCAAACTAATCCTATCACTTGTTTCAACATTCAACTCAAAATACTAAACCTTACGGAGTGCTCGTCCTCGAGGAAAAACCCTAAACCGACTAAAAGAGAAAAAACCTCCATAGTCCCATGGGATAAGGTAAATGCACAAAAAACGATTTAAAACCCCTGGCCGATCATGGAAAAACCAAGAAACGAGTGTTGTAGACAGCGAAACGCTTGTCTGCAACCATGCCCTAACCCCCCACACTAGATCAAATGCGTCCATAATGGAAAAGATCACACAGAATCCCACTAAAGAAACCGCAAGCAGCTTAAAACCCCGCACCCTCCAAATAAAAACAACCACGAAAACCGTAAGGGGCAAGAAATATTTTTATGCGGACAAAACCTAACCAATGGAAAAACCTAACGGTCCCAAATCAACCAATAAAACCAAAATAGTAATGTCGTAGTTTACCTACCTGGCAAATAACAGTGCGATCAACTCGATGAACAAACTTCCACGGAAGCAAACACCGAAACAGGTTCTAACAGCTAGGCGTGTGCGATTGGTGCAAACGACTTGAACCAAATGTAAATGATAAGTCGAATACGGATAAACAATAAAATATACATGCCCCTCGTATATATAACACTCGACGGTCATAACTTATCGATGGTCAAAACCCTAATCGGCAGCCAAAACTTAAATAAATCAGAAGGATACAACGAAGGACTGCCACAATGGCAGGTGCACACAAAACTACGGGCCCAAGATACTTTAACTTTATCGAACATCAGAAACAATAGACTCTAAGCTCAGAACATCTAGATAGATCCTCCTCCGCAATTTCAGAAAGATAAAGTTATATCGTCACAGCTTTGCTTGTTCTGACGGGTGTAAGCAATCGGAGATCCTAATCTCTAAAGAGTTGGCAAGGCAAAACACTATACTTTCGAAACGTCTCAACAATAGGTTCCCGCAACGTCGTCAACGTAAAATACTAGGACTCCGACTCACTCCTGTAAAACATCCTGAAATTGATAAAAGACTTAATCAGATACCAAAACCACTAAGTGTTAAGTTCAGAAAAATGAAAACGAGGTTTGACGTATCGGTGAAGGAGTCGAAAGTTCTTTCGGTGGGATAGACAGTTCAGCTTCCGCAACGTCGGAAAGATAGTCTACTATGCTTTAGATATTGGAAGGATAGTCGATTAGTCTTCCGATACAGAAAATGAAACACATCAAGTTTTTAAGGAAAAAAATGAAATCTAGGGTAGCCTTCGGTGAAAACAAAATACTCCTAGGCCAGATTTAATAAAAGAAAATAAAAGGAGGGCCACAAAATTGAAAATTTTGGGCAAAAAGTTGCAGCTGCAACAGTATTATAGGACATATTTGCTAATATAATTTTATATTTAATCATTGTTAAATTTCAAATTGTAAAACAAAAAAGTAAAATTTATTTTTAATCATTTAAATGGTGGATGAAAGAAAGAGATCAATGCCTATTTCAAGATTAGGTTGATGGGTTCAAATGGTATTCCAAGGTAGTTGATTATTTTATATCTAATTTATATAATTTTGGCTCAACAACCTCCACAAACAAAATAATATTTTTTTGCTAGATCTATCTTATAGAAACATAAACTAATAATATTCTCTCAGCCAATAAGAGAAAAGTTGATCAAATAAACAAGAAGGTGGAATAATGCCGCATATACAATATACAATGCATAACATCTGAATAAGATAAAGCACTCTCCTTAAAATAGATACTAGGACATGTCAAACCAACTAAGAAATGTTTGAAATATTCCAAGAGAAGAGATCTCCACAAGAGAAGTAGCTCCCCCTATGACTCATGAGCCATACCAAGTATCATAACATATATATCAACGTGGGATTTCAAGCACAAGAATATTTTTGGTGGCCCAACTGCATTGTTATACATGAAAATAGCCATATAAATTGACGTCCCATAGGATGTGATTTTAATTCCATAATTTATTTCACAGATATACCCCCATGGTAGAAATATTTGGTTTTATTTGACTTCTTCTATGGAAATTTGCACAAATTCAAAATTCGGTGAATATTTCACAAAGTACAAATACAATAAGGTTAACTAAATGTTGAAGATGGAATATAATTTTGGATGCTTGGGTGTTGAGACGCCTCTGTTGAGTGCATGTAATGGAAAGTTTGAGATGATTCTACAAAGTTTTAATTTATACTTGTGGTTTTATTTTTACATTTTTTTAAAATCAAAAATGGAAAATTGAAGATGAAAGATTTTATATGCAAACAAAGTTTATTTTCTTTCCATCACAAACCAAATAAATTAGATAAGATATTTCCATCATCCTTCCCAATCAAGTAGTTTGAAGTGATGGACAACTAGACCCTCCCTTTCCAAATGTTCTTGTACTAGCCTAGAAATTGACTTTCCATAGGATGTGATTTTAATTCCATAATTTATTTCACAGATATACCCCCATGGTAGAAATATTTGGTTTTTTATTGACATCTTCTATGGAAATTTGCACAAATTCAAATTTTGGTGAATATTTGACCTAGTAGCTATAAAATAAGGTTAACTAAATGTTGAAGATGGAATATAATTTTGGACACTCTGACCTAGGTGTTGATGAAGTTGTAACCATTGAAACATTAAGTGTTGAAGATATCCTAGTAGATAAAAGTGAATTATGAGAGTCGCATAGAATGTACTTATTGAATTAATAATGTACTCCTTGATGACATTACAATAGTATTACCTCTAGAAATAATTAAGAATTGACCACTATCATGCCAAGGGGAGCCTTGACCCAACAAAGGCAAGTTCATCTTCAAGTCCCCAATCCACGACATGGTTGGCCTTTGAATCTTGATGACTAAGGAAAATGGGCTCCCTCTTTAGAGATGAAGGAGACGCCCATGTTGAGTGTATGTGATGGGAAGTTTGAGATGATTCTACAAAGTTTGAATTTATACTTGTGGTTTTCTTTTTACATTTTTTTAAAATTGAAAATGGAAAATTGAAGCTGAAAGATTTTATATGCAAACGAAGTTTAATGCTTTCCATCACAAACCAAATAAATTAGATCAGATATTTCCATAATCATTCCCAATCAAGTAGTTGGAAGAGATGGACAACTAGACCCTCCCTTTCCAAATGTTCTTGTACTAGCCTAGAAATTGACGTCCCATAGGATGTGATTTTAATTCCATAATTTATTTCATAGATATACCCCCATGGTAAGAATATTTGGTTTTATTTGACTTATTTTATGGAAATTTGCACAATTTCAAAATTCAATGAATATTTCACATAGTAAAAATACAATAAGGTTAAATAAACATTGAAGATGGAATATAATTTTGGACGCTCTGACCTAGGTGTTGATGAAGTTGTAACCATTGGAACATTTAAGTGTTGAAGATATCCTAGTGGATAAAAGTGAATTATCAGAGTCTCATAGAATGTACTTATTGAACTAAGAATGTACTTCTCGATGAGATTACAACAGTCTTGCCTCTAGAAATAATTAAGAATTGACCGCTATCATGCCAAGGGGACGCTTGAACCAATAAAGGTGAGTTCATCTTCAAGTCCACAAGCCACGACATGGTTGGCCTTTGAATCGTGACGACTAGGGAAAGCGGGCTCCCTCTTTAGAGATGCAGGTGACGCCTATGTTGAGTGCATGTGATGGGAAGTTTGAGATGATTATACAAAGTTTGAATTTATACTTGTGGTTTTATTTTTACATTGTTTTTAAATTGAAATGGAAAATTGAAGATGAAAGATTTTATATGCAAACAAAGTTAATTGCTTTCCATCACAAACCAAATAAATTAGATCAGATATTTCCATAATCCTTCCCAATCAAGTAGTTGGAAGAGATGGACAACTAGACCCTCCCTTTTCAAATGTTCTTGTACTAGCCTAAAAATTGACATCCCATAGGATGTGATTTTAATTCCATAATTTATTTCACAGATATACCTCCATGGTAGGAATATTTGGTTTAATTTGACTTCTTCTATGGAAATTTGCACAAATTCAAAATTTGGTGAATATTTACATAGTACAAATACAATAAGGTTAACTAAATGTTGAAGATGGAATACAATTTTGGACTCTCTGACCAAGGTGTTGATGAAGTTGTAAACATTGGAACATTTAAGTGTTGAAGATATCCTAGTGGATAAAAGTGAATTATGAGAGTCTCATAGAATGTATCTCATGTGGAAATGGATTTGAGATCTGAAGGAGGGTGTCCATCACTATGTTTGGTTTCAATTTGCCACTAAATTTCACCAAGTTTGTTGAGATGTTAAGCTCCAAAAATAACATGTGCATGATCCTTTGGTGGATTAGGGCATGTTTAAATATTGAATTGAAAACGGTGTATCCAAGAATCCAATGTTTTTCCCATGCATCTTACCATTATAGTATAAAGGGGATCCTTGAGGATGTATGATGTATGTGAAAGCTTGAAGTGTTTTTTTATGGAAGTGAAAAGGAAATAGGAACTAAAGAGAGGGATTTAATCTCCATTTTTGTTGTCAAATAAGAATAAGAGAAAAATAAAATTGCCTAATAAGGAATGGCATGGAGATAAGGAAGAATCTCTAGAAAAATTGATTTGGATTTTCCCTTTAAGAGATGCATAGGAGGGAAGGTGACCTTTAGAAAATCAAGTTCGAAGATGTGGGGGAAGGGTTATCTCAAAAAAACCCAATACTTGAGGCCGAATCCATGAGAATGGGTAACACTTATAGATGAAATGTGGAGATGAAAATTTGATATTTTGCAGATTCTTTAGATTAAAACTGTCAAAACTCATATAAGCATTTTGAATTTTGATGTACAATAAAAATGAAATTGGTAAGGACTTGCGTTGTCTTTCTAATGATATTTTTTTCAAACAATATTAGTGTCATTTACATTGCCAAATTTTCATTTAATTAAATTCTTGTCCTTGCAAGTTTATGGATAGGTCAACAAGTTAGTTTTGTGTTGGTAATATAATTCAATGTTCAATATATAGTTTAAAATAAATATATAGCAGGATGATATGCACATAACATAGTAGATTCCATAATTTCTTCTAAATCATATTTTTATTATTATTTTGAAGCTAACCCATTAATATTTGAATCACATTTTATACACTGTTGTGTTATCGTCAATATTTTTTAACTATTTACATAAATTGAACATCCAAAAATACCATTTTGAAGAGGAAAGATCAATGCAGATTCCACAGATTTTTTACACTTTTTTGGTTGTGTATTTTTAATGGTATTGATTTTTCTCTAGGCACCTTTGAAATAATGGGAGATTTTAAGTGTAAGTTTTAAAAGAAATTAAATATAAAATATAAAATGAAATCAAACGTATGAATATTATATGTCATTTAATAGAGGATTCAAGGAATCAACTCGTGTTAACTCCACAACCTAATGTAAAATATATATATGAATGGTTTTCACCCTCTGCAAGTTGTAGTTGCATAAAATCCTACAACAAGAGGGTTGGAATTGTTTAAAATTAAGAGCTCGATCAAGGAATTTGTGTGAATTTAGAATTAGCATGATAGAGGATTCGAACAACCCTCAATTGAAGGTTTCTATCATTTGAAAAATATATCGATTAAGGAAATAACTCTCTATCAGTTAGTAACATTTCTTAGAGGTGTTGTAGTGATATGTGGATCACCTTCCTTCTGATTCATGTCCATGTGATACATTCTTAGTTCCAAGGAAATGCTACTCAGAAAGGCGAAGATTAACTCCACAAGTGCAAAACACTTCCTCATATTATAATGCGAGACCCCTCCACATGCATGCGAACAAGGAAGGTGCACCCTTCAACAAAGGAAAAAAGATGATAAATTAAACCCAAAGCCTAGAAGAAAACACAACATCTTCAAATAGAAGCTTCTTCCACAAGACATGAAACCTCATCAAGTGTAGGGCCAAGACATAAGGGCGCTTCAAGGAAAGAGGGGCTAATGCCAACCAATAACCATCCAAAAACCACTCTAAATAGGTTGGAAGACCTCCATAATTTATGCTCAAAGTCACATTATAAGTTATAAAGAAGAATCCCGTGACCAATATTATGCTTCCCAACGCTTGGTGCTCCTCCAACAGAGATCAAACCTCAATATGTGACAATTTGGCCTTTAATGTCCTAGTTTTGGATATATAATTTTCTACAACAAACCCAAATGTGCAACAAAATCCCTTCAAAGGAGAGGTCGACTACTCCAATAGGTAACAAAGTAGATTTGAAGGGCTAATCTCCTCTATAGTGGCATGAAAATTTATCCTTTTACCATGGAATTTAGGGTTACTGCTTGAGTCTTATGGTTTTTTTTGTTGTCTTTCACGCAAAGGAATGCCTTTCATTGCTATTGTTAGACTTTATAATCCCCAAATATGCTACAAAACCGCTTCTAGTGATGCTCCATCCATATGACTACTTATAACTTGTTGTTACTTCCCTTTTGAGGAAGAGCAAGGAAACCCCTATGTTTGATGGCAATGTGGTTGTACCGGCAGGAAAACTAACACGTGTTAGCTTTAATTCGCCATGCAATGTGGTTGTACCGGTAGGAAAACTAACATGCGTTAGCTTTCATTCACCATGCAATGTTGTTGTTAGAAATGTCCTTTTGTTAAAATTTCTTCATGATGCAATGCAATTGATGTAAATTTATGGCAATGTGGTTATAGCAGTACTAAAACTAACAGGAGTTAGCTTTCATTCACCATTCAATATTGTGGTTAGAAATTCCCTTGTTCTTGTGCTATAAAGAAAGCTAACATGTGTTATATTTTCTTCATGGTGCAATGTGTTAGAAGGAAAGCTAACATGTGCATTGTATTTGATGGCAATGTGGTTGTAACGGAAAGCTAACACACGTTATATTTTATTCAGCAAGAAATGCTGTAAGAAATTTGTTTGTGCTTGTGCTAGAAGGGAAGCTAATATGTGTTAGAATTCCTTCATGGTTCAATGTATTTGATGGCAATGTGGTTGTACCAGTAGGAAAGCTAAAACATGTTAGCTTTCATTGGCCATGTAATGTTGTTGTTTGAAATTTCCTTGTGCTTGTGCTAGAAGCAAAGCTAACATGCATTGTGCAATGCCCTTGTGCTTGTGTTATAAGGAAAACTAACATCCATTAGATATTCTATATGGTCCTATGTATTTGATGGAAATGTGGTTGTACTTGTAGGAAAGATAACACGTGTTAGATTTCATTCATCAAACAATGTTGTTGTAAAAAATTCCCTTGTGCTTGTGCTAGAAGGAAAGTGTTAGCTTTCATTCATTGTACAAAGTTGTTGTAAAAAATACCGGTGTGCTTGTCCTACAAGGAATACTTACATGAGTTAGTTTTTCCTTCATGGTGCATTGTATTTGATGGCAATGTGGTTGTACCGGTCGGAAAACTAACACGCGTTAGATTTCATTCATCAAGCAATGTTGTTGTAAGAAATGACCTTGTGCTTATGTTAGAAGGAAAGCTAACATGTGCATTGTATTTGATGGCAACGTGGTTGTACCAGTAAAAAAACTAACATGCATTAGATTTCATTCACCAAGAAACGTTGTTGTAAGAAATTTCTTTGTGCTTGTGCTAGAAGGGAAGCTAACATGTGTTAGAATTCCTTCATGGTGCAATGTATTTGATGACAATGTGGTTGTACCGGTAGGAAAGATAACACATGTTATCTTTCATTCACCATGCAATGTTGTTGTTAGAAATGCCCTTGTTTTTGTGATAGTTGGAAATCTAACATGCATTAGCTTTCGTTCACTACATAATGTTGTTGTAAAAAAAATAATTGTGCTTGTTATAGAAGGACAACTAACATGTGTTGGATTTTCATCATGATGCAATGTATTTGATGGAAATGTTCTTGTACCAGTAGGAAAGCTAACACGTGTTAGCTTTCATTGATCATGTAATGTTGTTGTTCAAAATTCCCTTGTTCTTGTGCTAGAAGAAAAAATAACATACATTAGACTTCTGTCATGGTGAAATGTATTTGATGATGATGTTCTAGTACCGGTAGGAAAACTAACACATGTTAGCTTTCATTGACCATGTAATGTTGTTGTTCGAAATGCCCTTGTGCTAGTTCTAGAATCAAAGCTAACATGCATTGTGCAATGCCCTTGTGCTTGCGTTATACTGAAAGCTAACATGAATTAGATTTTCTATATGGTCCAATGTATTTGATGACAATGTGATTGTAGTGGTTGGAAAGCTAACACATGTTAGCTTTCATTCATCATGCAATGTTGTTGTAAAAAATTCCCTTATGCTTTTGATAGAAGGAAAGTGTTAGCTTTCATTCATTGTACAAAGTTGTTGTAAAAAATACTGGCATGCTTGTCCTACAAGAAAGGCTTACACGAGTTAGTGTTTCCTTCATGGTGCATTGTACCTGATGTCTATGTGGTTATACCGGTCAGAAATCTAACAAGCATTAGATTTCATTCATCAAGCAATGTTGTTGTAAGAAATGACCTTGTGCTTGTGTTAGAAGGAAAGGTAGCAGATGCATTGTATTTGATGGCAATGTCGAAGCTCTTGAAGACATAGGTGTATTGAGAGATGTTGAGTATGAAGCATTGGACCTAGGAGCAATGATTAATTTTCAATCTCTCCAAGAAGACCACAACCATGTCAAGCACACTCCCATTATGGACCAACATGTGAATGAAGCACCACAACAAATAAGCCCCAGGATCCGTAACTCATGTCCACCTTCCCTACCTCTATTGTCTACTGCAAGAAAAAAGACTCCTAGACGTATCCATGTGGATGGAAGTTGTCTGTCAGGCCTTGAAGGTAAGTTTCCCAAACACACTATCGATTGGAAATGTAGCAAATTAATGAAGGAATATTTTGAATCCAAAGGCGATGCAAGTAAATGTCAATTATTACCATGTTTTTTAAAGTCAAATTGTTTAGTTGTTATTAGGATAATTCTGGGCATAAAGATGGTTAGAAGTTTAGAGGCTAACAATCATATTGTTAGAAATATCCAATCTGCTTTTAATGCGATTGGGAAGGCGTCACGTACTAAAGATCTTTGTGCGGCTCATCGTGTGTTATCAGAATCAGTTGTAAGCAAGTCCACACAGAAACATCGCCTCCTTTCACACACTTCTTAGATACTTAAATTAAATAGAAAAATTGTTTAGAAGCACTCTGCTATAAGAGAAAATATACAGACTCCAGGTGGAAAAGATTGTTGGGACTTTGTTGGCAGGTTGCCTCATCGAGATATGAAGCTAATTGATGATGTTAAGGACTTAGTACAAAAGTTCTGGCATGATCATACTACACCTTCATCTAATCAAAGAGATGTGCTAAAGCTGAGAAAATGTTCTACTGAATGTGAACCCCATGTCAAACACTTCCTTGACATAACACAGACTGAACTCTATGAGAGATTCAAGAATGAGCACACACAATTGAACCTGGGCCAAAGGTACTTTGAGAAATGTAATACATGGTACGTTCATATATGCATTGATCAAAACACATGTTGTTGTAGATACCATGTAGAATATGAATATTTTTATGACACGTATAAACATATATTTTGTGATTTGCATAATAACCTTGAGCAGGGCTACAATGAATCCGTAATACCATTGAATGCATCGAGAGATTTTATCATCAGCATCACGTGTCCAAAGCATGAAGGACAAAAATACTATGGAAAATCATGTCTATATGGGAATTGTTCCAAGTGCAGTGGGTTTTCTCTTTTGAATCATTGCATTCATTAAAGCCATGAGCATCAATTTGGAAATATGAGTGTGGAGATGCAGAGCTTCAAGTACGTAACCTATCAATCAGATAGTGTGAAGGAAAGTAAAAATATTGCATTGGTGAAGTCACAGGTGCAAATGATTATTGCATGTTTTTCCTCTTACATGTTTAGTTTCTAAATATACATTATTTAAAGGTCACATTCTAATACGACCCTTGTTTTCATGGCAATAGGTACAGGTATGTGATTTTTTTATGGAGTTCTATAAGAAAAACGAGCAGTATGTTCAACATGTGCATGTAGTACGATGGCAGGATGAGCAGTACAGAAAAAGAAGGGACAACTTTCCCATTGGGACCATATTGTCACTTGTGGATTTTGCAGAAAACTACACCCATCAGCCACAAAATGAAATTCAGAGTCAATACTACCATTCCGACCAATTCGGCATCATAATACATATTACATATAAGCATGGCCTTCAGAGTAGCATTAACAACAGGATAATACATAAGGAGACAAAATTTTACATAAGTGATGACAGATGCAATGATATGCATTATGTGCAACATTGTTTTCGAATTTTCTATAATCAACTAGAGGGAGATATACAGATGGATCAACATTGGATATGGGTAGATGGTTGTGCAGGCCAGTTCAAAAATTCTTGATTCTTCCAATGGATGAGTGTGTTACATAAGACTTATAATATGCTGCATATATGGAACTACTTTGAGTCAGGGCACGGAAAGGGTGAGAATGACGGGGCTGGTGCATGCATCAAGACTTCACTATGAAGGGAGGAGATGAGGTTTACCAGAAACCCCCATATCAAAGATGCAGAATCCATAGTTCAATGGTGCTCTGCAACTATGTCAGACCGAACTATAGTGCAACATACATCAATAGGGGTAGGAAGGCCAGTCAGGAATTTTTGGCATGTGGTTGACATAGATCGATCACGTTCCTATAGTTTCGGCACAGTACAAGGAGCACGTGGATTTCATTCGGTTCGAAGCTCAAACAACCCCCTATTTGAAATATGGACGTGGAAACTTGCTTTCTTTTGTATCCCTTGTAGCAGTGGTGGATGGGATGAATGTGAATGCATGGATTGGGTTGATGATTGGGATCGTGTGTCAATTATAGTAGACCAATGTGTAGTCAAGAAAACAACCCACTTAGAGGAGGGTTAGTCAGCAATTTCGACAGACTACAACCATATCTAAGATCTTGTACAACCAGGACACATATATGCAGTTGTTTCCCTAAAATACAATGAATGGGGCACGTATTATTAGTTGGCACGATGGATTTGAGGTAAGAAAATATTGAACGAATCATTGATTGATGATGAAGGAAATGAATTTCCAATTGACTCAATGGTGGTTGAGGGTGAATATCTTACACTAGATGGGAAATCAAGAAGAACTAGTGGGCATGTATTCGTGGATTACAGACCAGGTTTTGTGGTCTATCACTTCACAAACTTGATTGTTGGCATGAACATCCATCTACATACAATGTCAAACAAGAACTAAACCAAGGTACGTTACTTCTTGCCTCATTCAGAGCACGAGAGATTGATGGAGGAAATTAGCAACAAAGAGATCCAGATGGCTATATTGAATGATATTTGGTAACTGTGCTTACACACCACTTGGGAGAAACCCAAGTTTCCAAAATATGGTTTGGAGGCATGCCCAGGCCATGTGGATTTGGGTGGGAGGCCACCCTGGCCATAATCACATGCCATAATCCCAACGGACCCTATGGTTCGTCCATCCTTAATTACACTTGATTACACTTGAGACGACATTTACCTAATTCCTTAAATTAAGATAAATAATCAGGAACCACTCAACCCATAAATAATCAAATTATCATAAACCCATCCATCCATGGGACACATGAGAGTCAAGAACACTAGAAAATTAATTACACTCGAAGGAACCATAATCCATTCTAGTGGTATAAAAATGCTTAAAGAAGAGTGAGAGTATCAATGCACCAAATTATGTAATCACAGGTATGAATTGTCAGCTTACATTGAATAATTTAATTGTCCAAATAGAATATTGTCTTCAAACAACATCTAGATTCCAAATAACTAAAAAATGAATAGCATGCCAATGTTGTGGTCGTTTGGAATGGTATTGTATTTTGGATGGAGTTTGAAATACAATCAAATCAACCCTGAGAGGTAACAATTGTTCAGTTTTCTTTTTGAAAGGTACATTCGTGCATGGAGTTATTATCTATGCGCTATGTTCAAGTGATATGATTAGAGACAATTGACTATTTTCCCCATCCCTTTCACACTACTTCTTGTTAGCCACTGAAGCTATGCAAGAATACAAATTTTCATCATTTGCATTCTCAATTCCTTCTGTTCTTTTTAATTAGAGATTGAATTATTTGAATGTAACTTTCAGGTGAAAATGTTTGATGCATGTATCTTCAATAGACACCCTTCACTGGTTTAATCTTTCACCCATGTTTCTCTTACCTTTGCTAAAGGAGTTTAAAATATATTCCTAGCATCATTTCTATGATAAACAATACAAGAACAATCTATAGTAGGTTTTTGGGTTTCCATTTAATATTGAAAAAAAATTCTAATGTGGTGCAAGAGGCTTAAGCATGTGAATAATAAAAATGTTGGTCAAAAGTGAGATATTATTGCAATTAACTGAAACATGCTTATTTTTGTGGTCTTCCATTAGGCTTTTATTGCATCTTTTCAGGTTTAATTTTTTTCCAAAATTGAAGGGAGGAAATATTTTTAGGAAACCAACATCATGTCCTTCACAGGTTTGCTAACTCCACACTTTATATTGTTCTCTACATGTCCTGCCTGGTAAACCACTATATTTGCAACTTTCTCTCCAATTTGCATTGCATCGAGCTACTAATAAAAAAAAATTGCTCTAATATTGTAAAATGGTATTTGACTTGTGCATTATGCTTTCATCTCTAAATTTTAATTGCTATTCTAATAATTTTTTATCCTTCTTCTATTTGAGTCTATAATTAGAATTGAATGTGAAAGAAGAAGGTATAACACAGAGAAAGGTCAAATATTTGTTCATGTTTAAGAGATATAGTTTCTATCAAATACCATATCTAAATACACCCATCTTAAGTCTTATGGGACAACTCAGATTATGTCTTTCCACGTAACATTTCTTCTATCTCTTTTTGGAGAAATATAGTTCCTGGTTTGCTTGCATATTAAGTGTTCCAATCGGGACATAGGCAGCGGTAGAAATATGAGATAGTATACTTCCTTCCACATCAATGGAAATCAAATCACATTCAATAGATATCAAAGTTGGACTTGCTCACTATGGAGTATGACACTTGAGTAGTATGACAATATTTTGTTCCTTATGTCATGTATAATCATCATGCCCAATATTTTTTGTTTTGGACTCAAATACTTCAATGCAAATTGACTTCCAAAGTCCTTCTTCAACCTTTTAATCATTCTCTTACCATTTCCAACAATTAACATGTCATCCTGGACCGAGAGTGACCAAGTGTCCTTGAACGACATTTTCATTCGACTTGCAACTCAACATAACTCGACAACCAAAGGTCAGATCAATGAGTCGTCAACTCTGTTGTTATCCTGGCATGCCATTACCTCTAGTGGGCCCTCTCCACCATGTTTTCATGTCCTATTGGCTTCAATGTGCATCAGTTTCATAAAATAGGGTTTTGCTCAGTTTCCTTCAATGCAACTCTCACATTGGTGGGTCAACTCTTCAGAACCCTCCACAATGCCAGTATTAGTGGTGTTCCCATATTGGCATTGGCCATACACACCTATTGGATCCAACGACATGCAATATTACTACTCCGTTTGGTTTTTTTCTCCCAGACCAAGAGTGACCAAGTGTCCCTAACCAGTATTTTCATGCGACTTGCAACTCAACATAACTCGGCAATCAGAGGTCAGATCGATGAGTTGTTGACCCCGTTGGTCTGTTGGCATGCCATTACCTATAGTGGGACATCTCCACCATGTTTGCATGGCCCAGTGACTTCAATGTGCATCAGTTTCGTAAACTAGGTTTTTTCTTAGTTTCCTTCAATGCAACTCTCACATTGGTGGGTCAACTCCGCAAACCCTCCACTGTGCTAGTCTTGGTAGTGTTCCCATATCAACATTGGCCATACACACCTTTCGGAGCCAATGGCATGCAATATTGCTGCTCCATTTTTTTTCTCTCTCGGATCGATAGCGACCAAGTGTCCGTCCTGGCATGCCATTACCTCTAGTGGGCCCTCTCTACCGCATTTGCATGGCTCAGTGACTTCAATGTGCATCAGTTTCGTAAACTAGGGTTTTGCTCAGTTTCTTTCAATGAAACTCTTGCATTGGTGGGTCAACTCTCCAAAACCCTCCACCATGCCAATCTTGGTAGTGTTCCCATATCGTCATTGGCCATACACACTGATCAGAGCCAACGACATGCACTCTTGCTACTTTGTTTATTTTTTCACTCTTGGACCGAGAGTGACCAAGTGTCCTTGAACGACCTTTTTCATGTGACTTGCAACTTGACATAACTCAACAACCAGAGGTTGGATCGACAAGCCATTGACTCTGTTGGTCTCTCGGCATGCCATTACCTCTAGTGGGCCCTCTCCATCACGTTTGCATGGCCCAATGACTCCATTGTGCATCGGTTTCGTAAACTAGTGTTTTTTCTCAGTAGATTTATTCATTCTTTAATTTGTTGTAACAAGAGGTTCTGGATATGGTATATGCTTGGAAAGAGTTCCGTAAGGGATGTATCTTCATTGTGTTAATGTACACTTGGACTACAGTTTATTTTTTGGGGTTTCCTTGTGATATTAGGATGAAGATAAGTGAAATATTGGACCATAGTGACCACCTTCACACACATGTTGAGGAGAAGCAAATGAGCATAGTAACCACCTTGACACACATATTGAGGATAATCATTGGAGCATTGTAACCACCTCTGATACATATGTCGAGGAGCATTGGGAACAAGAATATGTGGTACACAACTAGATGAGAAATGCATTACATGAGGAAACTTGGATATGCATGAGGAAACTAGGGTTTATATATGTAAGTAAACCTTGGAGAAGGAGATACAATACTAGAGGAATTGATGGATGTCTTGCAGAATCTATAGCTCTTGTTGTGAAGGAAAAGGAGGTAGAATTAAGGTTCCAACTCTGTCGAAGATACAAAGAAAATAGCTAATGTCTTTGGTGATATTGGAGTCTTGTTCTTGTGTGATACATGGAGGTCAAGGAAAGACCATGGAAAACTTAACTTGATAAGTATTGATCTTCTTTTGATTCCTTGCTTAGAAGAATATTTTTTAAGATTAGTTGATTTTCCATGGAGGTCTTGGTGCTTGTGTTGATGCAATAGACAAATACATAGGGTTTGATGAATCATCCTAGGATATACATGTTGACATTGAAATTGGTCCTAGACTTGTTTGAAATTCCATGTGCTTCTATGATGAAAGATGATTAGGTTTTATAAACCCTAACGAGGAAAAAAGTTATAGTGTGGATACCTTAAAGACAACAATGACAGTTTGGGGCTAGCTTTGCTTATGGTTTCCAAATATATATACATACATATCATATATATACATCTACATAAGAACTATTTTGGTTGTCCAAATATTGTGTACTTGGAGATTTGAATTTTAGCTTATATTATCTTTATAATTGGGTAGATTCTAGCATTGGTTATGCATGCTAATTTGAGATAATTTTGGGTTGAATTTGTTAAGTAAAAATTAATGGTGTTTATTTCGTTAGATATCATAAGTGCAAACCTTTGGATAGGTAATCATGCACTTATGTACACTCAAAGAGAACATGTCGCTACCAAAGGAAGGATCAATAGGGATGACAAGATAGAAAGTGAGTGGGTAAGATAGGAAGGCAAGGAAGTGACCTTAGGCTATGATAGGTGGGTAAGAAGGCTATTAGGGATTCCCTAAATAGGATATTACAATCAAGAAGTTAGGGTAGCTTAGGATGAGTTAGTGGTGTGTCTTACGGTTTCCTACTAAGTAGTATTACAATATAGTTTGATAGGTAGTCCTAGGGTTAGTAAAGGTTAGAAAATGGAGTAGAAGGCCTATTGATATGGACAAGGAAAGTCCAAAACACATGTAAGATGAAGATGAGCTATGTTTTACTTATTTCAATATGGTTTATAAAAGGAGTGCTCATGAAGCTCTAACCCTAGCTTATGTGAAGTAATCCATGCTTAAGCTTTGAAGTATTTCATTTGATTAGTCTATAAAGAATATGTGACATATGACTACAAATCCTAGGCATGCTCATATAGAAACAAAAAGGTACTTTATAAGAGGCCACAAGAGATGGTTGGGTAGGGTTGGTGTTAGGGTTTCCCTTCTAGGTTTACGGTTTCATCATTTATTCTAAACCCTAGGTTATGCATGCTAACCCCAAAACAATGTTTGGGTCAGGGTTTCATCATTGATTATAAAGCCTAGGTTATGCATGCTAACCTCTAAAATTCAGTTAGGGTTAGGGTTTATTCATTGATTCTAAACCCTAGGTTATGCATGCTAACCCTTAAATCATTAAAATTGAAAGTGCTCAATAGATCGTTATAGAAGACACATATTCATGAACTTGTTTCATTTTTTATTTGTCAAGGAAGAACAATTTTTATGGGAATTTATCATCATATCGTACAAAGTCAACCTCTTTTGCAACCGACATACATTGACATAGACCCGAATCAATTCACTTTTCATGAAGATAGGACTGTCAATCTAAGAATGATTTCCAGCCAAGTCAAAATGATTATGACAGTCCAAAACACTAATCTCCAGCTTGCCAAAATGAGTGTACAATCCCAAAACAAGTACTAATGATAAACAAGAGTTGAAATGGCACTTTGAATTAGTGAAAGGTACTGTCAAAACAAAAATATTTACAGCCAAGCATTTAGCATTATGACAGTCCTATATTTCACTTTTTAGCTTGTCAAGACAAAGCTACAATATTTTTAAGTAAACATCAGTGATAAACAATTTTATAAGTGCCAAGTTTCCAAGCCAATGGGACTCTTAAACCAAATCAAATTTCCAGTCAAGTAAAATTTCTTATGACAATCCAAGATGTAATTTCCATTCAAGTAAAATGTCTTATGACAGTCCAAGATGTAATTTCTAGTCAAGTAGGAATGATAAGAAGTATCTTCACTTGGCTTTTGATGACACAATGACTTGCAAGTAATTCAAGGCATTTTCTAGTATTTTGCCAAGTTATGGATTTTTATATACCATTATTAAATTTGTTTAAGTATGGCTAGGAATGATTGTTTATATACAGTCCCTTTAAAGTGTCTTTGTGCCACTTTAAATTGGGTTATGGACAAATTTGAGGTGAGGAGTTAGTGAGTGGGTAAGATAGGAAGGAAAGGAAGTGAGTTAGTGGTGTTCTAGGGCTGTCCAAAATGCATATTATAGTCAAAGATATAGGGAGAGTCATGGGGGTCTAAGTAGTGTGGAAATGAAAGGAATAAGCCTTGCTTTAGAGAGAGGTAAAGGTAGGAGTCTAGGGAAAGGGTTTTAGCAAGGGTTAGGATAGAATAGAATGGCTTAGGTGTGTCTTATGGCTTCCTAATAGGTAGTATTACACTCTAGTTTGATAGACAGTCCTAAGGTTAATCAAGGTTAGAAAATGGAGTAGAAGGCCAAATGAGGCAATAATTTCTATGTAAATACCAAAGGCAAACAAGTGCTTTCTATTGCAATTTGGACAATGAATAAGACTGTAGATGTTAGTATGTTGGTTCAATATGAGTTAGGTTTCTATAGGAGTTAGAGTTCAATTATCATTGTTATTATATAATAAAAGGAAAAAATTATAAAGAAGTATGCAAATCTGTAATAAAAGGAAAAGTAATATAAAGAAGTACAAAATGATATATTAATATACAAAAATTTCCAATCATATACAGTAGTACTGAATAATGGAACATCGGTCCCAATGTCTATACAATGGCAACTCGTGTCGTATACAAAATATGGCAACTCATGCCCTATACAAAATATGGCAACTCGTGCCAAAATGCCACATCATGGCTAGTGTACATAGGAGGGTCTCTCAATCCTCCTGCCCACCCTTGGAGCTCCTAGGTGCAAATATGAAATTGATCTTCCTCTTCTTCGAGCTAGAGGAAGATCGGTTCTTCTAGCCACTTCGACCACCTCCCCTTGGGCTCTAAAACAACAACAATCAAATGTCAACTCCTACAAGAAATTATACAAGTATAAAACACAATTTAAAAATCAAAATTACGTTTTCAAATTTTAAATAGCTCACTTGAGATGAGACTGTAAGTGGTGAGCGGGATACCCTCCTCCGTGATCCAAGTCTCTCGACAATGGCACCCTACAACATTTAAATAGTAAGATAACTCATACAATTTACTGCCTATGTTGATTTTCGATAATATTGCACGAGATTTTCATAAACTAATCCATCTCATCGTGAACAAAGAAGGTTGGTCCTGGGGGTTGGTAGGTGGAACAATCAGCTAGTCTTCATGGGTGGCAGGTGGAGCAGTGGGTTGTACAACCTTCTTTGATGCTAGGGTGGATTGCATAGCAAAGGATGTAGCCACATTAACGTTGGATACAACACTAGGGGGCACAGTGGGAGAGGGAGTGGACTGGAGTGGGCGAAGTGGTGATGTACAACGATAAATGCCAACTAGCTGTAGAATGGAACCGGCCACCCTAGAAGAGGAAACAAGGGTGGTGGGAGAATATGGGGGAGGGGGATGAGATCTGGGAGGGGGATGAGGTCTGGGATGGGGTGGAGGGATGGGTGAATGTGGATGGATGGTTTAATGTGGTCGGAGGGGAGAGGGTGGAAACATGAGAAACTGCAAGGGAAGGGGTGGATGGGTAAGGAGGGGGGGGAGCTGGATGGAAGTGTGGTGTTGGTTGGGAGGAAATGGATGGATGGAACAGGGTGGGGAGGGATGCAGGGAAAGGGACATGTATGCCAGGGGATACACCTAGCATATATGGTGCAAAAAAGGCAGTTGGTGGAGAGATAGTGACACCGACGTGCCTATGTACTAGGACTTGCATACATATTCATGGAATCAATGTATTAGTACATACAAAATATAACTATACAAGTCTAAGCCATCAAAACTGAAATTAAATTTATACTTTATTACAAGATACCTGCTCACGCAGGGATCTATTGATCCCCGGTGGGGATGGCTTGTCACTCAATCCTGCGGACACCTGTTCATTTGCACAAAAATATTTAGATTCAATTACTAAATATTAACTACGTTGGATGAAAATATTAACTACTAACATTAAATTTAATTAATGAAATAAAACTACTTGTGTGTATGGTGCCATGATGTCCTCTGCAGTTACCATGGCTCCATCTAGGTTGAAGTAACCAACATCCTCCCACCCAGGTCTTGGAGACTCAACACTGAATAGCTGTACATTAAAAAAAAATCAAGTCATAAACATCTGATTCTAAGTTAAATTTATTAGAAATTATAAGATTGCATAATGTATAATCAATACTTGAACATTAAATAAAACAATAACTAACCTGGTGTAGGTGTCTTTCTGTGGCATGCTCTTGCGTGGGAACATGGAATGGATGCCCACAACGAGAACAATGATGTGGCACTAGTCCTGTCGACCTGAATGGATAATCCTAGCTACCACCTATAGCAACTCTCCCTTTCCCACCACTAGTAGACTGTGCATAAGTGTGTCTCTCAGGGTGTTTGTGCTCGCTCTGCGAGGACATAGCCACAAATGTGGTATACCTGAGAAGGTGCCATGTGGAACGTCTAACATACTCATGGATCTCATATAGCCCGCTAGATAACCCAGGGGGTTGAGGAAACAAGTTAAGATCTCGCCTAGGTGCAGGAGGTCCTCTTAGTGGGTTTCGATGGGCGTGAGGTCGACCTTGGGCTGAGCCAAAACTGACGCCTTGGAACTCGGTGATTTCAAAGTAGTTCACATGGAACCATAACACAAACTTAGCCCACAGTTTCCTGAGAAAATACTGTGGGACCTCGACATTGTTGTATGGAGGCTTGTCAAAAACCATGAACCATCTCTTCCTCCAGTTATCTCTCCATAGATGGTAATTACACCAGTCCATGAAAACTCGCCTCTTCCTCACATCTGGAGGCTATCCTATTCTTGGATCTGTAAATTTGCTCCACAGTTGGGCTTTTGTGATTTTCAGGTTTTTTATATCCTCTTTGGATATACCAGTGCTATAATGCTCTCTCATTCGAGCCCTATATTTGCTCAAACTGGTTATCTCACTGTGGGAAATGTTGATAAATTCTATTATGTTTTGTAGTGACGTGGCAAGGGAAACCCGAGAGAGTTCCCTAGTGTTCTTCAATTCGTCACTCAAAATTATTAATTGGTTTAAATCCCCTTGTAATTCATCTTCGGGGTTTTCTTGGCTTAATTTGGGGTTTGGGTCATCTGATTGGTTTGTTTCATTCATTTCATGGCATGGTTCATTGGTATTTGTCATTGTGTTTAGGTAATTTGTACCTTCAATATCAAATTTTGCCGATTTCAATTGATTTTCATTTTTTTTTAAATTTTGTATTTTATTTGAAAAACAATAAAAAATTGAAATAAACAAAAGAAATTGCATTCCTACTCTATTTACCTTACTCCAACGTCGTTTTAGGCAAGTTGGACAATTTTGTTGGGCTCCTTGGGGGTCGTTAATGCCTCCTTGTATGCTCACAGGTGGGTAGAAAACAAAAGAAATGTTGACTGTTTTGTTTTTTTAAACACAGGGACGCGCGCATGTCCCAGTGTGCGATCACGCCAAACACATGCGTGCACGTCATTAAGGACACATGCGCACTCTTATTGTCCATGCTGGCAATCTGCCGTGGAGTTTCACCACTAACGAAGAAGGAGTGCATGCGCGCACCCAAGAGGTGTGTGTGTTTTATTGTTTTGACCCGCTTGCATGCTCCCATTGCATCTTATTTGGGTAGCAGGTTCTTGTGGGTTCCCTTTCCAAAGTGTATTCCATAACATTACATGTAAACTAAAACCATGGTTATCATGAATTAAAGTTATAAAATGAAGCTACAGATATTATATTTATAAATATTTGTGATATATTTTTTCTAAATTGTTTATTTCAAATTTAGAAACCTACATAAACTAAATATGAATGGTTCAAATGTCTCATCTTCTTGCTATTTAAAAAAAATCTACCTCAAATTATAAAATATAAACAACTACCGATATAATTGGTTACAAGTATTTCCCAACATCAAAGTCATATATGATTATGGATTTATGACCTTTAGTTTCATTTCCATATCCTGATATCGTGAGGATATCACGAATATCAAGATGCTTATCAACGGATGGAGACAATACTCATAGGATGCACCTAGTGTATTCTTATTAGTTTAATTATCTGTCCAATTTGGGCTAGGGAATAACTTCACAAATTTATCATATGCAACCTGGAAGGGCTCACGGGCTTTGTTGAAGGTAAGGCAAATATCCTCATCTTGAATTCAAGTTTCCTTTTTTTTTAATTTTGCATGAGTGATTAGCTTTTCATAATAATATATTTGACATCTTTAGTGACCCCGTACTTGGTTTTTGGTTGTTATGCTTCTTTCACACACTGTAGAATTTGGAATCCATTCTACATTAATGGTCGTTCTCTTGCTCTTTTGCTCAAGCTAAGATATTTGTATTTTTCTTATGCTGCAGGGTGCATCACAGAATATTTCAAGGAATCCTCTCATTAAAACAGTGACAGCGATGATGTCTCACCAAGTGACAACGATAATGTCACCAAAGGTTACAAATGTGTGTTTGTTGAACCAACACTACTACATACAAAGGGGTATTAAGACAATATTTGAGACAATACTTTTGCAAATTGTCTTAACTTAAGACAAATAAAATTGTGTATTGTCTTAAATGTCGTCTTTAAGCGCGTGTCTTAAAGTATTGTCTTAAGTTTAAGACAATAGTTTAAGACACCTTAAAGACAATATTTAAGACAATACACAATTTTCTTTTTGTCTTAAGTTGAGACAATTTATAAAAATATTGTCTCAAATATTGTCTTAATATCACCATCTATGTAAATTGTCTAGTTGAAACAATTTACAGAAATATTGTCTCAATACTCACTTTTGTCTATCTAAATACTATTTTCTTAAAAAATGAAGTACAATATCTTAAATTGTATAGATTTTTGGAAGGACATAGTGGAATTTAACCACCAATCTTCTATTGTGTAAAGAAGAAGCTCTAGCATTGAGCTAATGCCCTTTAAATAAGTAGGAAAAAGTTGTATATTTTGTGTAAAAGCTAAAAGAAATGTCATGTAAGCTAATAACACCTTAAAAAAATGTAATGCTTAATATAGGAACACCAACATATTGATTTGCAATATAGCTGAAAATACAATACACCAACTAACTAATAGTAACTTGTAACTTGTGGCTTGAGAGAAAAATGTAAAATTATATCTGGAAAAAGGTAAAAAAATAAAAATCCTCACTTACTTGTGATATGCCCTTAAAAAAAACCTTCATGTACTAGTGATATGCCCTTAAAGTTTGAACACAAAATTATTACCCAGGATGTCCCCCATTGAAATTTCCTGAATTATAACCGGTTTAAGTCGTCACTTTGAAACCTAATAAACTGCAAGACGAAGAAATTAAAAGAAGAATGAAAATAACTCACCAAGTGTTATATCTGTGTGTATCTTGTTGATCTCTGTCATAAGTTGTGAATTGTGTGCTATTATTCGTGATAATACTTCAAGTGGAGAAGCTTAGTATTCTGTTCAGATCCATGGGCGCAGTTGGTATCAGAGCCGAGGAACAGTAAAAGCCGAGGAATAGTAAATTCTACATTTATACAGTAAGCTCACTGTACTGTACTACACTGTTTACTTTCTTGTTAATGAATGTCTAATTAGTAGCACTCCCCGTAGATTGGTGAAAATGACCAATTGAGCAATTGTAGGAAGTCCAAAGGGTGTCTAAGAGGTCGTGTAAGGGTAATAGCCGTGAGATTGAGGCGCCGTAAATCCCGATTGTAGACCTAAAGTGTGACTGAGCCCTTAGAAATGGATCCCGCGATGGATGTTACTACACACAGTTCATTAGAATGTTAGCAGGATGGAAACAATGAAGTATCTCTAGCAAAGAGAAGGTCATCTTACGCAGAATGCTCTACCTCCACACCAGATTCTTCCATCATCCATATCGATAACTCCAATCCTTCTGCAGATTGGCAGTTACCTGAGATTCTCCCACGAGAAGTATATAAGTTAACTGGTTGGAATTATTTTGCTTGTTCGCAAATAAAAGTGTCTTCAATAGACATTCCGTTTACTGATTCTCAAGACCCTGTACATATAAATCTGTTAGATAAGTCCCAAATCGATTGGGCAAAAACAAAAGGTTATAAGTATGCTCATCTAGGAGCTATCCGTTTAGGTTTGAATCCTCTTGTTTGTCCTTTTCTTCCCATTTCATCTTTGTGTGTTGCTATTGACACCAGACATACAGATTTTGCACACGCCATAGTTGGTGGCTTCACCGCACCTCTGCATAATGGCCCTGCTTTTGGTACAATATTTCCCAAGTATTATGTCAGTCTTGACGACCCGCACATCTATGACCTCCTGAAATCCTACATTCTCCCTCAAGGCTTTAGCATGATGACTGGTTCCCGCATCCTTCACGGTTAAAGAGTTTAGTCTGCATACGGTTTGGTAATGATACTATGCCTCCTTTATAGAAAAGGTCAATCAGAGTTCACGCCTGCACAGCGTGGTGGAACAAGACCATTCCAAACAAGCTCAGCCTGTCACTTTCGACTGGACGTCTATAAAATATCCCCAGCAATGGGAGATAAAATATAACGAGCTTAGGAAATTTGAGGCTACACGTCAATCTTTAATTTCCAGACCTTTGAAGTTTGATAGAAGCTCTAACTCTTTTAGATCTCATGAACTAGATCTTGCTCTTGTAAATAATTTCTCTAGATCATCTTCTGTATCTAGTTCCCGTAGCATTCCAGCTTCTGTACATTCCGAATCTTCACATTCTGGACTTGGCATTAATGAACACCGCGGCCAGCACTTAGACTGTCCCGACTGCAGAAAGAATTTAGATAGATTTCAGCACTATAAGAACAAACCTAGGCTTGGTATGTTCACTGTAAACTTGCCTAGAGAAAACAGCATAGTAGAAACTACAAACAGTCATAACCAGAAGTCCTACTATCCTGGTAGGAATCTTCTAGATCTTCCCTTTAAACAGTTTTCCACTGATGGCTTAGTTAAGAAAGAATTTTTACCCGTTAAATCCTCCGGAGCAGATGAGTCTGTTTCTGACGAAGCCAAACTTGCAAACTGGGGAAATTTGCAGCATAAGCTGACTGCAAAGAATCTAGATGAGGTTGCTCTAGATCTTCTTAAACTGCGTAGTGTTATGTCTGAAGAGAAAGACCAGATATCTGCAGTTGAAGCCAAGCTTGGTCTGATAGATCACCTCCTGTCAGACACAACAGAAATAAAAGATGTTGTTAATAAAGCAGCAGATAGGATTGAACACCGACTTCAGAAAATCGAAGAGCTTTTAGCTGCTAGTGAAAGACTGAAAAAGAAAAAAGCTCCAGAAGTCAGCAAAGAAGCTGTAGCCTTAGTATTGCAAGGTTACGATACCAAGAAGAAATCCGCCACTCCTCCACTCGAGCGGAGTTTCTCATTCGGGATGTTCCATGTCCCCAAAAGAGATCCAAATAAGCCTGACTTTGATTTTCGTCAGAGCGAAGCTGAGTTTGAAAATCTGCGTGGCTGGGTTAAAGCCATTAAAGATCTACCACCTGCCTTAGAGCCGAAGTATTATGATTTGCAGATGTATTCTGGACAGCCTTCTGGTCATGCACTAACCAAAACATAACCAGAAGATATAGAAAGCCAGATTCCTGAAATGGATACAGCAATGCCTTCAGCATCCACTGGTCTGAAGTTTTACACCAACTTTGGTGTTACTTCAATGAACAACCTTATTTCTCAGATGCCAGAACATCTAGTCTTAAACATCGGTTGTCAGAGTCGTGAGGAAATTAAGGCCGCCCTTAATCTTCTTCAGAATTGGACCATTGCTCAGAGAACCAGAGATGCTTCTCTGACTAGTTTGTATCTTGCAAATCACATAGTTGCAGGATTCTCCGGTCTTGCAGCCGAATGGTGGAGACATTTGCCTCAAGAGGCAAAGAATAGTATGCTTGCAGCCCGAGATGCAGATCAGCAGATCTTGAAATCCCTCATAAAACAGTTTTATGGGGAAGATAACGGTGATATGACTAATCATTATGCCTCATTGTTTATGACAGCTCGACTGTGCAATCTGTCACAAGCATAGCAGTATTTTTGTTACATGCAGAAGTTGTTAATTTCTGTAGGGAAAGCTAATGATCCGGCTTATTTAAAGCATTATCTACGAAGTTTCGTTGGACACGTTCCAGATGCAGTGGAAAATTTCATGAAAGATAAGGGTCTGAGTTACCAGAATCTTTCCATTGCCTAGCTTCACCAATACATCATGGAAACATGGCAGGAGCATTTCCTGTCGAAAAGAGTGGAGAAATATTTCAAGCGGCATCAGGACATGTTTACACCGTCCTTCTGCAAGAATGTTGCCCAGATGCCTGATTGGGGTTGTGGTGCACACAACTGTGGACATTTACAGTCTGGATGTAAATATCATTCAAAGAAAAAGAAAAAGGGTTTTTATACTAGTGAACCGCGATACCATTATCCGGATAAACCCTTGAGATACTCCAGAAAGCAGAAGCATAAACCCAGGCAGTCTAGGCCTTCGAACTATAAGCCTAGAAAGTTTATAAAGCGTCGTTCTTATCAGGCCACTAACAAGAACTGTTTTCTTTGTGGTAAACCTGGTCATTGGGCAAGCAAGTGCCCAAAGAATAAGAGCAAGCCCAAGCCTGCAGCTTTCTGCGATAATCTTGATTCTCACTGGTGGGATCACCCAGAAGCAGATGAATAGCCTTCTGGTGAATATATCTATCTTCCAGACGACACTGAATCAGACTCTCCTAGTGATTCAGATGTTTCAGTTCAACCTGAGCTTAATAAATTTGCTCCCTATCCTTCATCCTCTGATTCTGAATCGGAAGCAAATTTAGGGGGATTCCAGGTCCCTGATTTCGACTTCAGCCTTAATATGTTTAACGTTTTCATGTTTTCCTCTCCAGCTAGATAGCAGGAATTAGAAAAAGAAGTTGCTGCTTTAGATCTCAGGCTTTTTGAGCTTGAGCCTTACCAGTTTCCTGAGCGAAACTATCTCAGTGAAAAGAAGAAGCAGTTACAGAGATAGTTAGAAGCCTGCAAAGGGAAACAAAAAATAGAATACGAAAGCTCCGTATCATACAGCCCTGCAGATCTATACAAGAACTATCCAGAAGGGCATAAAGAAAGACAGAGTTTCAGAAGGAGCAGAGAAGCCAAGCTGAGGTTAGAGATCAGAGAAAGACAAAAAGAACTGAGAAAGCTTTGCAAGAAGATAGAAGATTTGAAAAGCGAAGTCAAGGTGATTCAAATAGAAAGAGATCAATCATCGGACGATGATCTCAGTAAGCACTATGAGAGTGCATTTTTTTTTTTTTTTAATCTCCAATCTCTTCCGTATAATTGATTTATCTATACATAAAAATGATTCTTTAGATACAATTATGCCCAACTCAGCTTCCTGTTTATTCAAAAACATTAGCTTTAACAAGATGATACATATTATGAAGCCTTCCTTGCATAGATACAGTATGAACCTCCCTTCCTCCATCTCCAATGATTCATGCATATGTACAATCAAAAACACTAAGGCCAAATGACTAAAATCTACTCCAAACTTCAGAAAAGTGACATATGAACATATACCGTGCTTGTATGCCTGTGCTCTTGTGAGGAGACATAAAACAGCAATAAAATTCTGCAACACTAACAAGTAGAGACAGGATGTGTAACATCATGTATAGCACGGTAGCACTGAAGACTGCATAAAGGGAGCTTAGACTTAGAATCTCTATATTTATATGTATTATTACATGATGGCCCGGCACATTTATCACGAGGCGGAGGATACCTGCATGGGCCAGAATTGAATATACTCGGAAGCCCTGTATTTTCAGAAAATGAAACGACTGTGCCAGAGGGTCCCATGACCCATCTCACACTGTTTGATGCAAGCATCATAGCACTAGCAGCCTTCTCCTGTGCCATCTCATCTCTTTGCTTCCGTATCTTATCTTCCCGTTTCTTCCTCAAAGAGTCTTGAACCAGAATCTTCTTGATGGCCTCAGCCTGAATCTCACTCGCAGCCTTCTCTACTTGCATCTTGCGTCTCTGAGCTGCCTCTGCTTTCTTCAACTGCTGTTCCACTTCCGATAACTTTTCTTTCCGTTTTCTCTGACTGGTCTGAGGCAATCCTTCTGGAAATTCAATCAAATTTGCTCCTACTTCTGAATCAACATCCCTGGATGACTGCATAGCCCTTTGGCGTGCAGTAAGAGGAGCTTCCTTCTTATCATCAAAAGTTGAATTTCCAACTTCTTGTTTTCATCTGCTTCTCTTCTTCTTTCCTTCAAGTTCAACACCCACAATGTCCACATCTTCATCAGCTGATGCAGCTTCTTCTTCATCATATTCCTGATATAAATCTTCTGAATCCCTTTCATATTTTGGCCTTTTCAATCTTCTTTTATGTTGCTGCACTTCATCTTCCTCGTCATCATCATATTCAGCATCCAGCATGCACTTCTTAGACATCCTCGAACTTCGTCGCTGAGGTGTTTCATGTCCCTCCTCATCTTCCTCATACTCACCAATTGAAACACGTTTCTTGGGATTCCTTGAGCTTTTACGCTATGAGGCTTCCTCACCATCATCATCCTCATCATGTTCACCGTCTAGTATGCATTTCTTAGGTATCCTTGAGCTTTTGCGAACAGGTTGGCCAGATACAACATTGTTAGTCATTTCTGCCTGCCTTCCAGAGGTAATTTCCTTGGCATGATGAGTATCCATCTTTGCAATAGAAGCACTGGTATTAAATTGAAGCTCCTTAGGTGATTCTTGCATATCTACCCTTAGAGGGAAGTCATCTTCATCATCTGAATTTTTCTGAAGAATAAGTCTTTGACGCCGTCTCCCACCTTCAGTTGCCATTGGAGGCTTCGCAAATGAGCCTTCCAGACCCTTCTGTTTGATCCCTCCTGCATTGCCAGTAGAATTTGCATGAATAGTATGTGTAACTCCACCTACCTTAAGCTTCACCTTTGTCAACCGGCCCTCTTGAGAAGGAAGATCATCTTGTCGCAGCATTGATTTATCCTGAACCTTCATATCAGAATCCCAGTTATGAGAGGCCCTTCCATCAACCGATGTTTTGAATTGTCCCCCATTCGGACCCTCGCCAGCTGATTTTGATTGCACCACATGACGACTATCCATAGTTCGCACTTCTGCCCTCCTACCTCCATCCGTCAATCGATTATGCCCAGAGTCCAATCCTCCTTTAAGCTGACTCAGACTATGGGAATCTGAAGATCTTCTCTCCAGCAATTTGTGCCCATCAGAATTACGCCACTCCCCGGAAGTCCCACCTGCGTCGAATCCAACAACTACATTTTTGTGAACATGACCGGGGCCTTGACCGCCTTCACTGCTTTTCACATTGCCCTGCACATCTCGATCCTTATTCCTATCTCGGTCCCTGTCACGATCACGGTCCAATCTCTCGTGACTACCATTCCTCTCGTAAGAATCCTTCCTGTCCATCCCACCATCACGGAACCGCTTCGAGCGATCCAAATCATCACAGTGCCGTTTCCGCTTGAATGTTTCACCAAACCTGCCCCTTTCCCTCCCGACCTTCTCCTTGGTCAAATACTCCTTCGAATCCCTCTTTATGTCATCCTTCTCAGGCACCCAATCATCATCTCCCCCGGCCCTTCTGTGACCGGCTGAACAGTAAAAGCCGAGGAATAGTAAATTCTGCATTTATACAGTAAGCTCACTGTACTGTACTACACTGTTTACTTTCTTGCTAATGAATGTCTAATTAGTAGCACTCCCTGTAGATTGGTGGAAATGACCAATTGAGCAATTGTAGGAAGTCCAAAGGGTGTCTAAGAGGTCGTGTAAGGGTAATAGCCATGAGATTGAGGCGCCGTAAATCCTGATTGTAGACCTAAAGTGTGACTAAGCCCTTAGAAATGGATCCCGCGATGGATGTTACTACACACAGTTCATTAGACTGTCAGCAGGATGGAAACAATGAAGTATCTCTCGCAGAGAGAAGGTCATCTTACGTAGAATGCTCTACCTCCACACCAGATTCTTCCATCATCCATATCGATAACTCCAATCCTTCTGCAGATTGGCAGTTACCTAAGATTCTCCCACGAGAAGTATATAAGTTAACTGGTTGGAATTATTTTGCTTGTTCGCAAATAAAAGTGTCTTTAGTAGACATTCCGTTTACTGATTCTCAAGACCCTGTACATATAAATCTGTTAGATAAGTCCCAAATTGATTGGGCAAAAACAAAAGGTTATAAGTATGCTCATCTAGAAGCTATCCGTTTAGGTTTGAATCCTCTTGTTCATCCTTTTCTTCCCATTTCATATTTGTGTGTTGCTATTGACACCAGACATACAGATTTTGCACATGCCATATTTGGTGGCTTCACTGCACCTCTGCATAATGGCCCTGCTTTTGGTACAATATTTCCCAAGTATTATGTCAGTCTTGATGACCCGCACATCTATGACCTCCTGAAAGCTTACATTCTCCCTCAAGGATTTAGCATGATGACTGGTTCCCGCATCCTTCAGTTAAAGAGTTTAGTCTGCATACGGTTTGGTAATGATACTATGCCTCCTTTACAGAAAAAGGTCAATCAGAGTTCACGCCTGCACGGCGTGGTGGAACAAGACCATTCCAAACAAGCTCAGCCTGTCACTTTCGACTGGACGTCTATAAAATATCCCTAGCAATGGGAGATAAAATATAAGGAGCTTAGGAACTTTGAGGCTACACGTCAATCTTTAATTTCCAGACCTTTGAAGTTTGATAGAAGCTCTAACTCTTTTAGATCTCATGAACCAGATCTTGCTCTTGTAAATAATTTCTCTAGATCATCTTCTGTATCTAGTTCCCGTAGCATTCCAGCTTCTGTACATTCTGAATCTTCACATTCTGGACTTGGCATTAATGAACACCGCGGCCAGCACTTAGACTCTCCCACCTGCAGAAAGAATTTAGATAGATTTCAGCACTATAAGAACAAACCTAGGCTTGGTATGTTCACTGTAAACCTGCCTAGAGAAAACAGCACAGTAGAAACTACAAACAGTCATAACCAGAAGTCCTACTATCCTGGTAGGAATCTTCCAGATCTTCCCTTTAGACAGTTTTCCACTGATGGCTTAGTTAAGAAAGAATTTTTACCCGTTAAATCCTCCGGAGCAGATGAGTCTGTTTCTGACGAAGCCAAACTTGCAAACTGGGGAAATCTGCGGCATAAGCTGACTGCAAAGAATCTAGATGAGGTTGCTCTAGATCTTCTTAAACTGCGTAGTGCTATGTCTGAAGAGAAAGACCAGATATCTGCAGTTGAAGCCAAGCTTGGTCTGATAGATCACCTCCTGTCAGACACAACAGAAATAAAAGATGCTGTTAATAAAGCAGCAAATAGGATTGAATGCCGACTTCAGAAAATCGAAGAGCTTTTAGCTGCTAGTGAAAGACCGAAAAAGAAAAAAGCTCCAGAAGTCAGCAAAGAAGCTGTAGCCTTAGTATTGCAAGGTTACGATACCAAGAAGAAATCCGCCACTCCTCCACTCGAGCGGAGTTTCTCATTCGGGATGTTCCATGTCCCCAAAAGAGATCCAAATAAGCCTGACTTTGATTTTCGTCAGAGCGAAGCTGAGTTTGAAAATCTGCGTGGCTGGGTTAAAGCCATTAAAGATCTACCACCTGCCTTAGAGCCGAAGTATTATGATTTGCAGATGTATTCTGGACTGCCTTCTGGTCATGCACTCATCAAAACAGAACCAGAAGATATAGAAATCCATATTCCTGAAATGGATACAGCAATGCCTTCAGCGTCCACTGGTCCGAAGTTTTACACCAACTTTGGTGTTACTTCAATGAACAACCTTATTTCTCAGATGCCAGACCATCCAGTCTTAAATATCGGTTGTCAGAGTCGTGAGGAAATTAAAGCCGCCCTTAATCTTCTTCAGAATTGGACCATTGCTCAGAGAACCAGAGATGCTTCTCTAACTAGTTTGTATCTTGCAAATCACATAGTTGCAGGATTCTCCGGTCTTGCAGCCGAATGGTGGAGACATTTGCCTCAAGAGGCAAAGAATAGTATGCTTGCAGCCCGAGATGTAGATCAGTAGATCTTGAAATCCCTCATAAAACAATTTTATGGGGAAGATAACGGTGATATGACTGATCATTATGCCTCGTTGTTTATGACAGCTCAACTATGCAATCTGTCACAAGAACAGCAGTATTTTTGTTACATGCAGAAGTTGTTAATTTCTGCAGGGAAAGCTAATGATCCGGCTTATTTAAAGCATTATCTGCGAAGTTTCCTTGGAGACGTTCCAGATGCAGTGGAAAAGTTCATGAAAGATAAGGGTCTGAGTTACCAGAATCTTTCCATTGCCCAGCTTCACCAATACATCATGGAAACATGGCAGGAGCATTGCCTGTCGAAAAGAGTGGAGAAAGATTTCAAGCGGCATCAGGACATGTTTACACCGTCCTTCTGCAAGAATGTTTCCCAGATGCCTGATTGGGGTTGTGGTGCACACAACCGTGGACATTTACAGTCTGGATGTAAATGTCATTCAAAGAAAAAGAAAAAAGGGTTTTTATACTGGTGAACCGCGATACCATTATCCAGATAAACCCTTGAGATACTCCAGAAAGCAGAAGCATAAACCTAGGTAGTCTAGGCCTCCGAAGTATAAGCCTAGAAAGTTTATAAAGCGTTGTTCTTATCAGGCCACTGAAAAGAATTGTTTTATTTGTGGTAAACCTGGTCATTGGGCAAGCAAGTGCCCAAAGAAGAAGAGCAAGCCCAAGCTTGTAGCTTTCTGCGATAATCTTGATTCTCGCTTGTGGGATCACCCAGAAGCAGATGAACAGCCTTCTGGTGAATATATCTATCTTCCAGACGACACTGAATCAGACTCTCCTAGTGATTCAGATGTTTCAGTTCAACCTGAGCTTAATAAATTTTCTCCCTATCCTTCATCCTCTGATTCTGAATCAGAAGCAAATTTAGGGGGATTCCAGGTCCCTGATTTCGACTTCAGCCTTAATATGTTTAACGTTTTCATGTTTTCCTCTCCAGCTAGACAGCAGGAATTAGAAAAAGAAGTTGCTGCTTTAGATCTCAGGATTTCTGAGCTTGAGCCTTACCAGTTTCCTGAGCGAAACTATCTCAGTGAAAAGAAGAAGCAGTTACAGAGACAGTTAGAAGCCTGCAAAGGGAAACAGAAAATAGAATACGAAAGCTCTGTATCATACAGCCCTGCAGATCTATACAAGAACTATCCAGAAGGGCATAAAGAAAGATAGAGTTTCAGAAGGAGCAGAGAAGCCAAGCTGAGGTTAGAGATCAGAGAAAGACAAGAAGAATTGAGAAATCTTTGCAAGAAGATAGAAGATTTGAAAAGCGAAGTCAAGGTGATTCAAATAGAAAGAGATGAATCATCGGACGATGATCTCAGTAAGCACTATGAGAGTGCATTAAATACTGAATGCATAGAAGAGAAGGAAGAAACACTAGAACAGTCTCCTCCCCCTTCTCCGCCTTCTCAACAGCGCCTTATCAGTCTGTCTATGCTTTCAGGTCCGAAGCTGTTTATTCCTGTCTCTTTTAGACCATGTGAATATAACCCATATACTCTTGCTTGTATGATAGACTCTGGTTGTCAGGTCAATCTCACTCGTGGTTCAGCCCTTCCTAGTTATTACTGGGAAAAGACTATTGATGGCGGAACGACCATTAATGGAGCACCCATTCGTCTACAGGCTAAAGCCGAAGTAACTGTAAATTTTCAAAATGTCTGTAGAATGTTGACTATATATAGAATGGATGACATGAGTGAAGATGTGGTTTTAGGTTCTAACTTTCTTCATCAGGTTAGCCCGTATTTTGTTAACCATCATAAGAAAACCTTCATCTGTACATTCGATAACAAGTTTGTTAGGTTTCCTTTGTCTTTTCAAGCTCCATCCATTTGTCCTATTCCTGAGCCGTTTCCTGTACAGTTTCCTAACACTGCTCAGCTTATGAAAATGGAGCGCAGTTTGGTCTTCTCAGAATTACATGGTGAGAAAGCTCTTAAGGAGATTTTTGAGAAGCTACGCAAAGATTGTTGCGCAGATAGTCCAAATGCATTTTGGACCAGGGAACAATACTTCGTCTCACTGCCCTATGATCCTACTCAGAAGATCAGACCCATGAAAGCTTCAGCAGCCTTAATGTCACCATCAGAGGTCCAGTTCTGTGATTCAGAAATCCAGGAACTGTTGCAGAAAGGTCTGATAGAACCAACCAAGAGTCCATGGGCATGTAGAGCGTTTGTTGTTAACAAACATTCTGAGCAGAAGAGAGGTAAGGTTAGTGGTAAATTACAAACCGCTGAATGTTGCTCTGCAAAAGGTTCGCTACCCTCTTCCTAATAAAACCAGCCTCCTACAGAGAATATCAGGCTGTGTCATCTTCAGCAAGTTCGACATGAAGTCTGGTTTCTACCAGATAGGTATTAAAGCTGAAGATAGGTACAAGACAGCATTCGTGGTACCCAGAGGCCAGTATCAATGGAGAGTGCTTCCATTTGGGATAAACAATGCCCCCTCTGAGTTTCAGAAGCGTATGGAGGACATTTTTAGAGATTATAATTGGGCATTAGTTTATATTGATGATATACTAATTTGCTCTCACAGTCTGCAAGAACACCTGAAGCATCTGCAGAAATTCTACGAATTAGTATACAAGCATGGATTAGTTCTGTCCGAGCTGAAGATGGAGATCGGCAAAACAGAGATTGAATTCTTGGGATTCAAGATCAAGAAAGGACAGATAATCCTCCAGAATCATGTCTTGTCATGCTTTGGAAAATTTCCAGATGAAATCTTGGACAAGACACGGTTGCAGAGATTCTTAGGATCTCTGAATTACATTCGGCCCTTCTACAAAGGACAAGCTAAAGATATTTATGTTCTGTAGCAGAGATTAAAGAAAGCCCCACCGAAATGGTCTGCAGAAATGACGGATGCAGTTCGACAGATAAAGTTGAAAGTTATGAAACTGCCTCCCCTTTCTTTGCCTACTGGTAATGGCCAGCTCATCATCGAGACAGATGCCTCTTCCACTACATGGGGTGGTGTCCTATTAGAAGCCATTAATGGCAGAGAAAATATATGTGGCTACGGGTCTGGTGCGTTCAAAGGAGCCGAGCTCAAATACCCATCGAGCCATAAAGAAATTTTGGCTGTAAAGAAAACTGTAAAACATTTCAAGCTGTTCCTAAAACCTGTCAAGTTCACTATCAGAACAGACTTGAAGATCATGCCCGGCATTTTCAAGAATGAGAGTTTGATGGCTGAAAACTCTAGTAGAATCTTAAAGTGGTTTTCTTGGTTAAGTTCTTTTGATTATGAAATTGTTTATAAGCCAGGTTATTTAAATTGCTTGGCTGACATGTTAACCAGGGAGTCAGCACAGAAGACAGAGCCGAAGGCCTTGAAAATGTTTTCTGCCGAAGATAGCAGTTCAGGAGCTGGAGATGAAAAGAATGATCCCCCAAGGGGTCCTGCAAAAGGAAAAGCTCCTATGACAGAGGCCCAGAGGAGAAAAGAAGTGTATGATCGCCTCTATAGCCGTGGAAGCCCGCCAACTACTGCTGAAGTAGTTGCAGCCGAAGAAAGGATCGCTCAAGCACCGAAGACACCTGAAGAGCTGATCCAGAAAGAAGGATTGTTCATCCTGCCTTGGGACAGTACCTTCCCCAAAGAAGTCAGAATCGATTCTTTGGAGTATGCTTCAGTAGATGAAGCAAAGAGATTCCTGCAGCTCACCTTAGTGAAGAATATCCAGACATCGCCATGTAAGTTGCAGATTCTAGAGTGATGGGAGAAAGAAGCATTCCAAAGCTTCAGTGATGCATATCCAAAGATTTCAGAATGCAGAGAATTATGGATCGGTGAGGATAAAAATGGAGAAAAATATGTTGATCTGTGTGATGGTCATCTCACCTGGACATCATACAACCTTATCCTCCAATACTGCAGAGAAAGAGGCAGCATCATCATCTCCGCAGACCCAACAGACTTAGCATACAATCAAACCTGGTCTAGGTGGACTGATATTTTCTTGGATACCTTCTGTCCAAGAAATGATTGGGAAAATCGGCGTGCAAACTTCATCTTGCACCTAAAGGCTGATCTTGAAGTTGCTCACCAGAACTTCCAGTGGTTTAAATTTAAGCTGATCCACGAAGGTGGAACATATGAACCGCCTGGTAACAGGATCTACGTACAGCAAAAGTTTATTAGAAGATCCATTGCTGGAGAGCATATAGAGTCCAGAGTTACAACCAGAGAAATTCCGCTGGACTATAAAGTTAATTCACATTTCATGGGTGAATTCATATGCGAGCTGAATCCTTTGTTTAAAGGATCTGATATAGAAAGATGTTTCGGCCAGTTCCTGTATCGACCTCCATCTCCTGTGCCTTACAGAGAATTAGACGAAGATATACTATTCGGACGTCATGAGTATGATTCTGATGACTCTGAAATAGATCTCATGTTGCAAGGAAGAGACAGCTCGGATTGAAAGCTGTGGTGGACCCTGAAGCCTGAGTCAGCCAGGTTTGCCTGACATTGTTTTTCGACGACGGATGGATTAATGCTCGTCTGTGTAATAGTATAGGGAATAAACTGATGTGGGCCAGTTAATGCTCCACTTTGTACTATGAAAAGAGTCTGTCGGCCATGACAGAAGATTCTGGGTCCCCGTAATGCCTCTGGCCAGTTAAGGGACGAGATAACGACAGTGGTTGTCCCCACCTGTCGCCCCAGATGATTCAGTTTTGACCTATTAGTGTAGGTTTTGGTAACCAGATCTACTTTTTGACCGGTAAGTGCCAGTTCGTTGTCACCGGGTGACCGACTGAGTTTGTATAAATAAGACCCCTCGGGATCATTTGAAAGCATCGGGTCATTTGTATCGAGTCGCATTGAGCTAGTAGTGAGCTCTGCAAGTTTGGAGTCTGGAGTCTTGAGCAAGTAGTCCGCTCGTCTTCATAGTCTGAGTCTGAGTCTATAAGTCTGAAAGGCTTAGTATGCTCTGCGTCATGGCTTCGTGCTAAATGATCGCATCAGAATTGCTTGAATACATCTGTGTCTTAAGATCGAGTCCAAGAAGGCGCGGAGATAACATTAGATAATGCCCTTCTTGAAATTTATGTAATTAGCTTGCGTCTGTAAATCAAGCAAGTATGCTCTGAGACTTGCCATTCTGGTATAAGATCTCATCAGAAGCTTGGTGTAGTAATTGTGTATTTCCGCAGTGCCAATGTATCTGTAATCTCTGTAATCTGTATCTATCATCATATATGTTCATCTTATTGTTATCATTACCAGTGTTATATCTGTGTGTATCTTGTTGATCTCTGTCATAAGTCGTGAATTGTGTGCTATTATTCGTGATAATACTTCAAGTGGAGAAGCTTAGTATTCTGTTCAGATCCGTGGGCGCAGTTGGAACTGATAATCCAATGTTTCTCTCCTTTTCACATGCTTTCCAACGCCTCATCTAGGCATGAAAATGACTTTTAAATTTCATTTATGAATTAAAATATCAAAGCAAATTGAAACTGAGAAAATTTTTAAACTGAATGATATTGGAGAATCTCATTCATGTCCCGTTGCACTCACTTTTTCTCTTTCTAAGGTGATTTTTAGGACACTATATAACATATGGACAATTGCCAACGTAAAGATGAAGTAGTGGAGATGGACACAAGAGGATATTTATCCTGAAAAATTATGATCAAACTCATAATTTTTTTGAATCTATATCAAAACTTGGACTAACCCGATCTAAGAAACCCCTAATTGCATTGAAAATTTTGAATACTGTCTGAACGATATGACTAGGATACAGTCTGGTGTTTACCTCTTTGGTACAATGATCGGTACCAGGAGCCATTTCTTCCTTCTTACAGGGAAGCAAACTATAATCTATCCCTTTCGGTATACAAATCTTAGAAATAGTCTTTTGTCCAACAGTCAGTAGAAACGAAATGAACCCCATGAGCATCAATTCTGCAAACCAAAAATTCCAACTTGAGAAATTCTGAGAGATGCTAAACGATAGAAATTCTAAGAAATGCTAAGCTCAATTAGAATTGTCAAATCAAGGCATAATAAAATCAAAACAGATCATGTTTTTCATGTATATAAAACTTACGCTTCAAATCATTATAATCTTTAGTCATTTAATTAAGATTTGCTATAACCTCAAAAAAAATTATTTCAATATCTAGAGAGACCAGTAAAACAAGTATACTTGTTTTCAGTTTTTGAAGTGCATCATATAGGGACTTCTTATATTTCCTGGAGAGCCACTGCAAATATAATCACCAAAAGATAATTTGTTATCACAAATAGATGTTGAGTTCAGAACTTCATGAACTCCTAGGGACGAGTAATTGCATGCTCTTATCAGTTTGAACTTTGTATATAGCTAATAACAAACATGGTCCAGTTATGAAATAGTTTTTTTCTAGGTTAAGAAAACATTCATTTAGTTGAAGTTAATCAAAACTATCATTCCTACATTAGTTTTAATGGCATGTGCAATAGGAACCCATATCAAAATTTTGGATATGTTCTTGTGAACAAAATTCCATTCCATAGAATCTAACAGTTGGTATGTTGCCTAATACCAAATACAATAAATCCAAAAATAGGTGCAAAACAGAAGTAAGATATTAAATTGAACAGTATGCTGGCAAAACCTTACAGTTCCAACATGATGAATAGCGTGTTCAATAACCAAGGAGACAATTACAAAGACTGAACAAACAACTGCAGCCGCCCAGGTAGGAGTTTACTCTAAAGAACGCTCATTACCACCACTAGTTCCTCCTACCATATCCTTCTCACACAATTGATAATCACTTCCTTAATCCAGTAACCTTAAAACGAAATTTCAGTGTTCTGAAACAATTCCAATGATGACCTATTAGCTAAATTCCATCTTCCTAAACATTGAAATCTCGCACAGCACAGAGATGGTTTAACTAGAATTCCAAATGGTTATAAATGTTCTCAATTTCTCATATGTCTTGAACCATGAAGAATATTTACACAGCGTTTGAACATAACATTCAAATGACAGGCTGCAGAATACTTGGTCAATTCTAAGGATTTTGGGCACAGATTCAATTCATAACTACATTAAGGAAATAGAATGCCATTTGGGAAATAGAATGCCCAGCAACCAAGAGATCTATGATTAAGCAATTGACATAGATAAGAATAATGGGGTTGATTAATGCAGGACGAGGTTTATCAAACTATCATGGACTACGAGATTCTCAATTCTTACCTTAAAAAAATGAACTAACTCATTTGAATGAGAATGAGATTACATGACCACATGAAATGTTGCAGTTGCGAAATGAAGGCATCATAGTACAGATTCCTGGAGAAAAAGAAAGATTCATCAATCTTTTCCAAAGCTCCAACATCGCTATATGTATCAAAGTATATTTATTGAAGGCAAGAAGAAACACGTGTGAAGAGACAATCATATACCTGCAAGATATTTAGGATCACATGATCTTAATAATTCTGTTTTCTATGAAGAAAGAGACCCAGAAAATAGATTTATTATTTTTGGGGGGCAGAAAATAGATTTATTCTTTTTTGGGGGAAATGAGATTCGTAATCAGGGCTCAGAAGACTCAACACTCAAACACACCCAAACCCAAAGGGAGTACCAGAAATAACTTGATATTGAAAAAATCACAGAATGGAAAAGCATGGAAAATAGAAGCTAATCATATATTCTCTGTAAACGGTTTTTTATTGCTTTCTATCTAAAGATAATATGTACACACAATCTCACCTTAAAGACATCCACATCAGAAATTTCCATGAGCCCGAACCAGGCTTCGTCCTGGAATACATCGCTAACTTGGGAAGTAACGGAAATCCAGTAATATTTTTGGCTGCTACCCTTTTCAAATTCTTCATCCAATCCCAGATCTTGTGCAAATTCTTCATCCAATCCCAGATCTTGTGCAGTAGTGTCCATGGCCAATTAACACAAGCTTGACAATGACAATAACAATCGATTTCAGCTCAGGGTTTGCAAAGAAAAAGAAAAAAAATAGAAATCCAGGATTAGGAAAAAGCTTTATGCAAAACTTTAATTTTGTTTCTTTCTATTTTGTTTGCTTTTCATAAAAATGAGTTTTCTAAGAAAAAATAGTAACTAATTAAAAAAAACATATCAAATTGATATTTAAAAAAAATACTAATTTCGTGTAAAAAAATCCTCTGAAACATTTCCACAAAATACAAAATCAATTGAACAAAAACTTCCAAAATACGAAATCAATCGAACAAAAACTTTTAAGACAAAAAACTAATTTTGTCTTTAAAATACGTATTAAACACCCTCATCTTGTATTAGTGCAAAGAGCCATAGAACATAAATATGCACTGGAAGCAATTAAAGCAAGAAAGTAAATAAAGACACACATGAATATACACAGAGATTTTAGACAGAGTTTTATGTGGTAAAACCTTTTAGAGGGAAACATCCACTGGGAAATGGTATCGGTCCTCTATTATTCAGTAAATAAAGATTACAACAGCTCTCATCCCTCTCTTCGAGAATAAAAAAAATATATACATTTCTTACAAAGTTACTCATAACTGTATAAAATTAGTTACTGGGTTAAATAGTTACATAGTCATGTAAAGATCCGAATGTCACCAATTTTCAACAATCTCCACCTTGACAACAATTTACATGATACCATTGTTCATTGCTCTATTTATCACATTTCCTGCAAGCCTAGAGAATCTAAGCACCACCGTAGCTTTTCTAAAGTAACTGGCTTCATGAACATGTCTGCACTATTATTTTGAGAGTGGACCTTTTCAAGAACCACTCGACCTCCATCAACAACATGTCTAACAAAATGCTATTTTATTGGAATATGTTTTGTCTTATTGTGATAAGCTCGATTTTTAGTCAAATGGATAGCACTTTGACAATCATGGAAAAATTTTATAGTGTTTTGAACCTTCCTAATTCACCAAGCACACCTTTTAATGAGATTGCCTCTTTGCAAGCATCTGAAGCAGCTATATATTCTTCCTCTGTAGTGGATAAAGCAACAATATTCTGAAGCTTTGACATCTAGCTAATAGCTCCACCTGCAAGAGTAAAGACATAACCTGACGTGGAACTCCTCTTGTCCAAGTCAAGTGCAAAATGAGAATCAACATAACCATAGACTTCCATTAGAGGAAATTTGGGGTCTAAATGGGCCTTATAAGAAAACACACCAACAATAAATTTTGTGAGTTGGAATTCAGGAACCAATAGAATTTCAATAAAATGAGTCAACCATAATGGTTGAATTGACATATTTGTCATAAAAGAAAACTACTTTTTTTGTTCGTATTTTCGACATATCTCCCTGTTTTTTTACTCAAATTCCAAGTGGGAGAGCTTGTTGGATGCAGAATTAAATTCTGCATCCAACGAGCTCTCCCGCTTGGAATTTGAGTAAAACCATAGAGAGATATGTCAAAAATACGAAAAAAGTAGTTTTTTTCATTCTTCCTCCAAAATTAATAACTATTATTTTATTATTTTCCTTAAGAGGCCCATTTTAGACTTCAAATTTCCTCTAATGATCACTGCAACCATCAAAAGTGATAGAATAGTCACTTGTGCCTCTAATATACTGAAGCACCAATTTCACTGCTACCCAATGCTTTTTTCATGGATTTGCCATGTATCTACTGACAACACCAACTGCATGTGAAATATCAGGTATGGTACTTATCATCACATACATCAAACTTCCTACTACATTAGCATATAGTACACGAGACATATACTACTTTTCATCATCACTATTAAGACTCAAACCTGAAGAAAGATTGAAATGAGAAGCTAAAGGGATATTAACAGGTTTCATCTTATTCATACTGAATCTCTGAAGTATTTTCTCCACATACTCTTTTTGTGATAACCACAGCTTGCCATTTTTCCTATCTGTATGTATCTGCATGCCCAAGATCCGATTTGTTGTTCCTAGATCCTTCATATCAAATGTCCTATCCAACTGAGCCTTTAACGTGCTGATTTCAAACATGCTATTGCTTGCGAAAAGCATATCATCAACATATAACACCAAAATAATGAACATGTCATTTTCCAACTTTTTAAAGTACACACAATGATCATACTCAATCCTGGTAAAATTTTGGCTCGCCATGAAAGAATCAAACTTCTTGTACCATTTCCTGGGAGACTGCCTCAGGCCATACAATGATTTTCTAAGCTTGCAAACAAACCTCTTGTTGCGATTCTGAGCAAACCCTTCTGGTTGTTCCATGAAAATTTCCTCATCTAAGTCACCATGTAAGAAGGTTGTGTTGACATCTAGCTGCTCTAACTCCAAATCATATAAGGAAACTAGTGCTAACAGGTTTCTGATAGAAACAAGTTTCACAACTGGTGAAAAAATCTCATGAAATTCAATACCAGCTTTCTGAGAAAACCCTTTTGCAACCAGTTTGGGTTTGTGCTTCGGAACAGTGTCATCAACTCATTTCTTCAATTTGTACACCCATTTGCAGCCAACCACTTTCCTACTTTCTAGAAGTTCCACAAGATCCCATGTTTTGTTCTTTGCCAAAGAGTCCATTTCTTCTTCCATTGCAAGTTTCCATTTGTCACTGTCAAACACTTCTAATGCTTTCTGATAACTGGCAGGTTCTACTTTGTTAGAAATCAAAGCAACAGATGTAACAAAATCATCATACCTCTTTGGAAATGTTTTGTTCCTTGTAGATCTTCATAGATTTTGCTATGGTATTTCCTCTATTTCTGTCTTATCATCCTCCTGAGAAGTTTCCTCATCAATATCCTCTTCCTGGACATCCTCACGATTCCCCCTGGTAGATGACTGAGTATCAAACTGAATTTTTTGTAACTGTGGTACATTAACCTGTTTCAAATTATTACTTACATCTGAATTTGACAAAGAAAGTTCATCAAATATTACATATTTGTTTATGATGATTTTGTGGATAGTAGAATTCCACAACTTATATCCCTTAACACCATCACCATATCCAACAAAGATCATTTTTCTTGATTTAGGATCTAGTTTGGAACGTTGATTTTTCGGAATAAGTGCATAGGCTTCACAACCAAATACTCTAAGGTTAGAATAACCACATGGTTGAATAGTCCATACCTCTTCTAGAATTTTGCAGTCAATTGTTGTTGATGGTGATCGATTCACCAGATAACAAGCTATAAGTAAAGCCTCTCCCCATAATTCATGTTGCAACTTTGCATTACTGAGCATACTCCTTGCTCTTTCAAGAAGAGTCTTGTTCATGCATTCAGCAACACAGTTTTGTTGTGGAGTGTAAACAGTGGTCTTATGCCTCTTGATCCCATCCTTTTTGAATAATTATCAAACTCCTTAGAAGTAAATTCGGTTCCATTATCTGTTCTAAGACATTTAATGAACCTTCCAGTGCTCTTTTCAGCCAAAGCTCTAAACTGTTTAAATATATCAAAAACCTCATCTTTTCTCTTTAATAAATAGATCCAGACTTTCCTCGAGTAATCATCTATAAAACTGTCAAAATATGATGATCCCCATAAGAAATTGTAGGAGACGGGCTCCATAGATTAGAATGAACATAGTATAGGACACCTTTACTAGTGTGTTTTCCATATTTAAATTTTTGTCTAGCTTGTTTACCATAAATACAATGCTCACAAAACATTAAATCTACATATTTTAAATTAGGAAGCAAATGCTGACCAGTAAGTAACTTCATTCCTCTTTCGTTGATATGACCTAATCAATGATGCCATAAACTAGCAATTTCAGCATCTAAGCACTGGGAAGTGCATCATATGGATGTTGAGTTAGCATTTTTGCATGGAGATATTTATGAGGAGATATACATGAAGCGGCTTGAGGGCTGTATTTCTGATCCATACTTGGTTGGCAAGCTAAAGAAGTCACTGTACGGGTTAAAACAGGCCCCAATAGAGTGGTATTCCGAGATGGATACCTTCCTTCTCTCGCAAAACTTCCAAAGGTGTAGATCAGATCCAAATGTGCATATACAGTAGTCTGATGGTCATTTGATTATTATTTTTTTATATGTTGATGACTTACTGATCACAGGTAGCACAATTGCTTCTATTTCAGTCTTTAAAACTACTCCCCACAATGCATTTGAAATGAGCGATTTGGGGCTCTTAAAACAATTTTTGGGGATTGAAATTGAGAAAAATTCTGATGGGATAATGGTCACTCAGTCCAAATACATATCAGACCTGTTAGTCAAGTTTAACATGGCTGAATATATTCCTGCACCATTCCCTTTCCTTTTAGGGATCAGCCTTGAAGAACGAAAAAGCACACTTCCCATGGACTGCACTATTTATCAACAGCTAATTGGTATCTTGTTGTACTTGAATCATTATGGGCCTGATATCTATTATTCCATGAATGATTTATCAAGATACATGTAGCAAACCCATGATCTTAATTGGAATGCAGTTAAGAGGATCCTCCAATACATTCAGGGAACCAGGACCTACGACATTCACTATGATGCAGACTTCAAGCTAGAGCTGGTTGGATACTTTGATTCTGATTGGGCAGGTGATTCTATTGATTGGAAGTCAACTTTTGGATATGTCTTCATGTTTGCTGGTGGTCCCATTTGCTGGTCTAGCAAAAAGCAGGCCTCCATAGCATTGTCTTCAACAAAGGCTGAGTATTGAGGAGCGGTGAATGCTTGCATCCAAGCTGTTTGGTTGCAAGGCATTCTTTCAGAGTTTGATCTTGGTAGTACTTTTTCCACTGTTCTCTTTTGTGACAATCAAAGTGCTATTAAGATATCCACATATCCAGTTGCCAGGTAGAGGACCAAGCATGTAGAGATACACATGCACTATATCAAGGAGCTAGTGCATGACTGTACCATCATTCTGCAATACTACCCGTCTGATGAGCAGATTGCAGACATCTTCACAAAGATATTTTTAGAAAATAAGTTCACTTACCTCCGTTCACTGTTGGGGGTGAGTTCATCACGGTGATCCAACTACTTTTAGTGTTCAGCTTGAGGGTTGGTTTTTCCCACTAGGTTTTCCCTCTTTTCCTCACTTAGTTTTTTTTTATAATTGTTTGAATTTTAGTATTGTACAAGGTGACCTATGGCCATTGTTTTCGGGGCCCTATCATTCTTATGCACTTTATGTTTTCTACTCCTCCTTAGTATAGCTTAAGGTGGGGTGTTGGAGACATTTACCACCATACACACTCATTTTGGTCAATTTGGCCTAGTTAAAACACTATCCTAAGTTTTATTGACTTAATTGACATCAAAGGAGCACTGTATGACATCAGCATGAGCACAACCACACCTACCTTCAGTCAAGGACGCTATAGCCTTCTCCTACATTCGAGGAGGCTAACTAGAGCACTCTGGGGGTGATATGAGTGTCATAAATGCATTTTATTGCTAACTGATGGTTACAATCAGTTAAATAGAGTGGTGAAGTCATATCCCTTCATTAAATTGATTATTTAATGATTATTTAATGAACTAGAGTCAACATGGGTGCCTCCAACCACTTCTGATGGTCATTTACACTTCAGTTAACCTCATTGGGGTTCATTGGAGTCATTGATGCGCTACCACTTGTTGGTTGGATTGGATTGACATGTGTCTGAGCTACTTTCAGTTAGACTTAGTCATTTATTGCACTCCGACTTCAGTTAGGGCTCAGTTGATTCAATTAGGGTTTTGATCAGTGGTTAACTTGAGTGTTTACTGTGGCTTACATTCAGTTAAGCTAGACTCACTCATTCAATTCGAATGACCTCCTTGGGAATTCGAATTGTCTTGGCATTCATGCATTTGGCATGATTATTTTATTGTATCATTATTCTTTCATTTGATTATACAAAGGTACTACTTCCATTGCAGCACCATTTTGCCAATTTTATGCCTATTTGTCTATATTCTTTGTGAGACTGTGTTTTCAGTTCCTAGATCACTATGACAAATTAATAGGTGTACCTTGTTGATTGATTATATTTGTCATTTCATCTCTACTTTTTTTCCAATATGAGCGTGCTCCATGTAATGAAGATCCAAACCTTGTGACCTGCTCACCAATTTTCTGATTAGGCATGTCTTGCAATTGGTTAACAAGTTCAAGTATTGTCGAAGGTAGTGTATCTTCAAGATTAGTTTGGATAAAAATAGAGGTAGTAGCATTACTCCGATGTCGCATAATTACATTGTATATGTAGTACCAAAACTGAGGATGTTGGCCAAATCTATTGTCATGATAGTGAATTAGGTGAAGTGCATATTCGTGCATATCACCTCATGAATGCGTGGTTGTTTAAGCATTGCTGCACTTGTGGGGAACAAAGTTGGAAAAGCCATGGAAAGAAGTCCTTCTATGTTGTACTCATTGATAGGGGAAATTCCTATAGGAGGCAAATCAATTGAAGGTTCTAGTGGGATATTTGGTATATGTAACAACTGTCTAATTTCTTCAACCTCATTTCTAGCATTAGTTTGTGTTGAAATAAATGAGGAGGATTATATTTCATAGCGTTCAAATGAATTTGGTGGTTGAATTGTAGCAGACAAGATTTGCTGATGAGATAATGTATCATTGTTATTAACATGTGGAATCCAAGGTGAAATGTTTGTTGAGACAAGAGGCAGTGTGTTAGTTTTTCATCACATTTAAGCTAGCATTATGATCTTAGGATCTTTTCACTGAGAGAATAACAAGCACAACAATAAAACACAAGCACATCACAAGAGGCAAGAGACACAAAGAGTTTTCCTCGGGGAAACCATAAAGGAGAAAACCCCGCAACTTCCTCTAAGATAGAATCAACACCAAAATAGTAAGAGATCTCCCAAAACAACAGTAGTCTTCTGTCTTCTGTCTAGTCCAAAAATTTCCTTCTCCAGTAGTGCGCCACACTTGGGAGAGCAAGTGATGTATTTCACAAGTGATAAATAGAGAGACTCTCACTCTCTATTTATATTCATCCGTTCACTTGAATTGCCTTTTCACACGTAGGCTCAACCTAATAATTACTACTCGAGCCTACACCTTAATTAGTGTATAATAACTCAAGTGCCCCGAAACTGTGGGGACTTACCTAATGACTTGATATGACTTGATTACATTATTAATCCTCCCGATCGGAACATCGGGGCATGAACACATGACTCAAATACATAATAGAGACATCCCGGAATAAACGTCGGGTTACAATATATAAGATACACAGAAGAATACATTCCGAAGTTACATATACATCAACACTCCCTCTTAACTAGGAAGGTATTCTTTCGACAAAATTTTTAGCACTGGTCTTCTTCTCTATATCAACTCGATCATCTCGTCTTCAAGTAATCTTCGTATTCAAGTCATCTTCATCTTCAAGTCATCATCGGATCTGTGTCATCTCTCAATCTGGATCATCATCGAACATCATCACTAGATCTGGATCATCTCTCGATCTGGATCATCATCACTGGACTGGATCTGGATCATCACTCGATATGGATCATTACTACTGGATCATCATTACTGGATCTGGATCATCACTCGATCTGGATCAACACTGGTGCTATCTCATGATTCTTCTCGTCATAGGAAGTTCTACAGAGCCAGCCCTTTTTCATGCTGGTTGTAGGCCTACCCTCATGTAGGTCTTCGCCCAGCACTTACATCTGACCTGCTCTTCAGAAAGGCATGCCCAACACTCACATCTGATCATGTAGTAAACTACAATCCCATCAGAAAGGCCCAACACTCACATTCACCAGCATGATAGGACACACCTACTATCATCTGTGAAATGGCTCAGCACTTACAACCACCAGCATGATAGGACACACCTACTACCATCTATGGAAAGGCTCGGCACTTATAATCACCAGCATGGTAGGACACACCTACTACCATCTGTGAAAAGGCTCTGCACTTACAATCACCAGCATGATAGGAAACACCTACTATCATCTGTGAAATGGAATTGCACTTACAGTCACCAGCATGATAGGACACACCTACTATCATCTGTGAAATGGCACAGCACTTACAGTCACCATCATGATAGGACACACCTACTATCATCTGTGACAAGGCTCAGCACTTACATCCATCCAGGCGGGAACACATCCTGCTCACAATGATGGAAGGGCATGCACTCATATCTGATCATGAGGGGAACACATCCCAACAATCATATCAGAATGGCCCCCAGTCCTCCTCGACTGAGCTACCTGGTAACTGACCAGGCGCATCCATTCTCCTAGAGAATGGCAGTTTCCCTTACATCCGACCTGCTCGTCGGAATGGCCAACACTCACATCTGACATGGAAGGAACTTAATCCTTTAGCCATGAACAGAATGGTTCAGCCCTTACATCTGATCAAGTGGGAACACATCCCTCTATCACATCAGAATGGCTACTCAGTTCTTACACTGAGTGTTCCTGGTAACTGACCAGGTGCCTCCATTCCTAGATTTTCAATTGCTCTTACATCTGTCCTGCTCGACAGAATGGCCAGCACTCATATCTGACATGGAAGGGAGCAACCCTACCACCATGACAGAATGGCTCAGCCCTTATATCTGACCTACTCGTCAGAATGGCTATGGATCTCAGCACTCATATCTGACATGGAAGGAACCAATCCTCTCACCATGACAGAATGGCTCAGCCCTTACATCTGACCATGGAAGGATCCAATCCTCTCACCATGTCAGAATGGCTATGGGTCTCATCAATTTCTCTAGGAGGAAGCCTCGATCTGGAGAACACCAAGTCTCTCTCTGAGGTACTCAAACTTCAGCCTAGCCAATGGATTCATCAATACATCAGCTATCTGTTCCTCCGTCACAACATACAGGAGCTTCACTGCTCCTCTCTGCACCATATCCCTGATATAGTGATACTTGATCTCGATATGCTTCGACCTGTCATGAAACACTGGATTCTCTGACAATTTCACGCAACTCTGGTTGTCACAAGTAGCATCTAATTGGAGATCAAATATATCAGATAGTAGCTTCCGCAGCCATACTGCATCACAACTAGCTGAACAAGCTGTGACATACTCTGCTTCAACTGTACTCAGTGCCACACAGGATTGCTTCCTGCTAAACCAAGAGATCACACCTGATCCCATACTGAAGCAACATCCCAAAGTACTCTTCCTGTCGATGGCACTGCCTGCCCAATATGAATCAACATAACCCTCCAGGTTAATCTTCTGATTCGCATCGTACTTGAGCCCATAATCAATTGTACCCTTCAGGTACCTCAGAATATGCTTTGTAGCAATCAAGTGAACACTTCTCGGATCTATCAAGTACAAGCTCAAGGTGTTCACAGCAAAGCAAATGTTTGGTCTCGTGTTTGTCAGGTACATCAATGACCCAATCATCTGACGATACATTGTAGCATCAACCGACTCTGACGAAGCATCACTCAATAGCTTCAGGTTCGATGCCATAAGTGTGGTCATGCAGTCCATCATCCTGAATCTCTTCAGGATCTCTACTGCATACTTCCCTTGTCCAAGGAATATCCCATCTGTACTCTGCCACACCTCCATGCCTAGAACAATAGTGCATCGACACATAACAGGAGCATCACTGGTCTTTTGTCTTCAACCTTGATGCAAAGGTTGAAATCCACTTTACTCTGATTAAATCCTAGAATCATCAGTAATCTGCTCATCCTGTCATACCATGTCGAACCTCAGGATCTTCTGCAATCACTCCCTCTGAAGCGGAGCATCATATTCCCTCTATCTTCCGTACTCTATGCACTGAAACATTCTGTACTGGAGTGACAAGTAGTGTTCATCTAGGATCACTAGATACTAAGATCCTCTATCTTGAACTTCTTCAAAAGTTCATCTTGCACCCATCTATGAGCTTGTCATCCTCTATCAACCTTGTGGCAAAGGTTAAGATATTCATCAAGCTCATCATGTATGCGTTATCCCATGGGTGTATTTTGAACTCGTACAAAGCTTTCTTTCATTTGCACACATGATTATGCATGTCATGTGACTTCACTTCTATTAGCTGTAAATGTTTCTTTGTAGACTATGCCTTCTCTTCATGAGAAGCCTCATGCTATGAATCTTGCTTTGTATCCCGCGATGTTTCCATCTACTGCATGATGGAACTATGAACTTCTCTTCAGGTCTCGATACTACGCCCAGACATCATTCTTCTTGAACTGATCTTCCCTTTCTTCTTGGTGGCTGGAAGGTTCTGCATCAATGATGTCACTGCACTCATCATATTATTCTTTGTCTTTGAACTGTCGTCACTTGTTCTTCGGAAAAAGTCTTCATTCTTCTTTGCTTTTAGGAAATTATGTATGCGATCTTTCCTACAAGTCAAATGCAATTGTATGGTTAGAAACATTTCATAAGGAATATTTATACTGGAAAACACTTATGCATAAATATATGATCATGCAACTACTTTAGCCAATACAACATTCATCCATATCTCATTGAAACTTTCTAGATGCCTTCCATCTCTACCAGGACAACATTGAGATTGTGCACTAATCCAATATGTCAGCAAAGAGGTTTCATTCTAGATAAGTAGCAATGGAGAATTTGTATAGCCCCATGAGCTACTTACACATCACATGCATATTAGTAGTATTCTGTCATTAATGCAAACATCCTATCATGCATAATACAATAACTGAATATAAACAAATGCATAACAAAATAATATAATGAAATGACAATTGAATACTTATCTTTATTTGTTTCGAGGGTAGACTCCTTCTTGAGCCTTCAGCTTCATCGTCTTCTTCATTCATAATAGCATCGTTTCTTATCCAAAAGCTAAGGTGGATAAGAAGTTCTTCAAGAGTTGAGTTCTTCATATTCCTCATTGATTGAGGGATCTTCTTTGGATGGCGATATCTTGATATTCAATTGCTCCCCTCTTCTCTTCTCTTCTTATGACTCAAGCTTCTTCTTCTTCCCAAAGTTTGCTGAAAGTAATCACTTCCTTCTGGAACACATTCCTTGAATGAATTCCACGATCCTGGGAGGCCATTCAAGGTGGCCATCATCACTTCTACATTCTTCACTTTTTCTTTTACTGCTTCAAGTTGTTCTTGATTTGAGAGACGCTTATGACTGCATGGTCTCTGCATTCTAGATCTTCACATTCTTCAACTGGATTCTTTAGGTCATATTCTGATTTTTGTTCTTCCCTTCAAATAGCTTGAAATTCTGTTCTTCCGTTCTGAAACCCCATTCTGTTGTGGATTATAAGGAGTTGACAACTCCCTCTTAATCCCTGCTTCTTTGCATAGCTCTTTGAACTCATTCGAAGTGAATTCTCCACCATTATCTGATCGAATGGTCTTGATCTTCTTTTCAGTATGGTTTTTGATCAAGGCTTTGAATTCCTTGAACTTGCTGAACACTTCATTTTTGTTTTTCATAAAGTAAATCCATGTCTTTCTAGAAAAATCATCAATAAAAGAAACATAGTATGCATACCCGCTTAGTGAGTTTGATGACATTGGACCGCATACATCAGAGTGGATGATTTCTAGAATGCCTTTGGCTTTGCTTTTGTTTCTAGGAAATGTCTTCTTTGTATTCTTCCCTTTCGTACATCCTTTGCAAACTCCATCATGCTTTGTTTGGAATGCAATAGGTAGTTCTCTGTAGTGCACATGTGCA